>CAUYPK010015688.1:0-12276 GCA_963574355.1 Loris lydekkerianus | reverse complement strand
GTTTCCTGCTGTATCTTACACCCAGAAAAGGGGGTGCCAAGAGAGCATGTGGAGGTACAAACCCCAAACCAGATTCTTCCCAACTGTGGAGGGCCAAGCCTGGAAGCTGTGCCCAGTGCCCTGTAGGCTACTATGACTTTGCCTGCCTTTGCTTTGTAGAAGTAGCTTGGCCTGATAAAGCTGTGAATTAAAACCATAAAAATTGAAAAAAAAAAAAAAAAAAAAAAACAGAATCTTCTCTATGAACTAAGAAAGACTGAGGACAGTGAAAGAGATTGCACAAGCATCCTTGTTTCACCCTTGGAGAAGCAGCTTGGTGGTACAGGCATGAAGGGAGAGGAATACCACCACTGTAGGAAAGACAAGAGAGCTAAGAAACAAAGCCTTAAGCCGTGAGGTCAGGGTTGCAAATTGCCTTCTGGAAGAAAAGCACCAGTGTGGCTAAGGAAAGACAAAAGGTAAGCTTGCTGCTCCTGAGGGAGAGGCAGGAAACCTGGAGTTTAGAAGTCTTCAAGCCTCCTTCATTGGGTGTGGGGAAATACTAGCATAGGAGATTAGGAGACATGGCTGAGACTGGATGCAGGGGTTTGCAGACTGGGTGCAGGTGTTAAAAGTGAACAACCCTCGGGCAGACTAACTATGGAGGTCTGATTACCACGGGCAAGCACTGGTGTCCATCAGCTCGTGAGCTATCTCTGCCACCTTACATGAACTTTGGCTATTGTAATGTCATTTCCAGTGTGGTTTTAAAATGTCTCCATCCTTAAACTCACCAGGGCAGTTCCGAAACAACCATATAAAGTCAGAAAATGGGAGGGAACCCAATTCTAGGAATCACTACTCAAATTCTTAGCAAAAGCCAAAAGCTTAGTCTCAAATATCCCTCCCCTCAATTATTAATAGTAAGTCTTTAGAAGGCCAAAAAACCACTTCCTTCTTGTGCAGCTGCTCTTCTGAGCCTCCTGCTCTTCCTCTTCAGAGTGTATTTTTGCTTTCAATTGAAAGGAAAAAAGAATCTGTGGCTTGCTTGGTTTATGTGCTGCATCTTGAAATTATTTTCTCCCAACCATCACTCAGAACTTGGAGAAACCTCCACCCACAGGCCACTAACAGAAACCCAGTATCTTACAAGGATACATGTGAAACTCAGTAAATGTAGAATATAATTATCTTAACACAATAACTAAGAAAATGGCAGGAAGGCTTTGTCAACCAGTGTGATGAAAATGCAGCAAACTGTGCATAAAACTAGTGTATGGTGTCCCATGATCACATTAATGTACACAGCTATGATTTAATAAAAAAGAAAGAAAGAAAGAAACCCAGCGTAAAGCTGCATACCTGAAAACCAGGCACGGGGGACTGGCCTAGGGAGTCTTCCCTGCTGTCCTCCTACCTGGCTAGCAAGGACCAGTGGCAAGAAAAGCCTACCACAAAGGGAGGGCGAAGACCTCTCGGAGCCACAGGTATAAAGGGAGGTCTAAACAGATTCAGCAAGAGATGTTCAGAAAACCCTCCTGACAAACCATCTCTACCCTAGGCACAAGGTAATGTCAAAGGAATCTTAAGCCTGTTTTGACAATTGCACTAAAGTTAACAATAACAACAACAAAACCCAAACTCCTGAGTACATTACCGTAGCCTTCCTCACCAGGCACACACCACACGTACCCTAATGGTAGGTAATACAAGAAGAAGCATAAATACTATTTCCTTCAGTCTCTACATCCTATAAAAGTCTCCAGCATTTGAAAAAAAAAAAAAGATAATACAAGTGGGCTTTCCTTTAAAAAGAAGGAAGTACTGCTGTTTGTGACAATGTGGACGAACTCAGAATATTACACGAAGTAAAATAAGCCAGACACAAAGACAAATACGTGTAGGGATCTGAAGTAGCTGAACTTGGAGAAACAGAGATCAGAATGTTAGGGGCTCAGGGATGGGGAAAGAGGCAGGTGTTGATTAAAGGTGCAGACTTTCAGCTATAAGATGAATAAAATCTAGATATCTAATGTGAAGTGTGGTATTCACAGTTAATAATAACATATTGCATACTGGAAATTTGCTAAGAGAATAGATCTTAGGTAGTCTCACCATAGTCACCAATAATGGGTAACTAGTCAAGTAACAAATATGTTAATTAACTTAATTCCAGAAATCATTTCAAAGGTGGAGATGTATCAAAAGACTATGTTGTACATCTTAAAGATATGCAATTCTTTGTCAATCATAGCTCAATTTTTTTAAAAAAGAAAATAGTTTAAAAAAAGCATTAAGTTAACATATCAGTAAATGTAGTAAATACAAAGATTAAATTGTCCAATTAATAAAAATAAATACAAATAATAGCCCCGTATAATCTTCAAAATAGCTTCCATAATTAAGATGTAATTTAGTAAGACTGTAGGACACAATGTAAGTAGACAAAAATCAATTGCATTTCTAAACTAGTGGGCAAGCACTGGCGTCCACCAATTGTTAGCAACATTTATAATAGTACCAAAAATTATCACATACATAGGTATAAATCTAACCAAATTATGTGTAAGATCTGTTTGCTGAAAACTAGAAACCACTTTTGAAAGAAATCAAAGAAAACATAAATAAATGGAGAGATCTACTATGTTCATGCCCTGGATGAGTTAATAAGATTTCTCCACACTAATCTAGAATTTCAATGCAATCTCATTCAAAATACCAGAAATACTTTCTGGAAAAATCAACAAACTTTTTTTAAACTTTATATGAGAAGATGAAGGAATTTGAATAGCTAAAACAATTCTGAAAAAAAAAAAAAAAAGTAAAGTTGGAGGAATCACAATACCTGATTTCAACACTTAACATGAATTACAGTGATCAAGAGTGTTATATTGGAGAATGGAACAGAACAGAGAATCTGGAAACAGACCTATAATAATATGTTCAATTCAACTTTGACAAATCCTCGAAGCAGCTGAGTGGGAAAACAATAGTATTTTCAATAAATGGTGCTAGACAGTAGGGTAATTTTATAGACATTCATATGTGTATACAATTGTCTAATGTGCAGTTATATATTCATACGTTTAAATGTAAAAAAGTAAAACTATGATATTTTTATAAGAAAACATTGGAGACAATCATCTTTGTGACCTCTGGTTTGGCAAGGATTTCTTATATTTGACTAAAAAAAAAAAGCGCAAGCCACTAAACTTGGATTTTGTCAAAATTAATAACTTTCATTCCTCAAAAAATACTCAGTGAAGTAGAAATTTAGGCTACAAATTGAGACTGAATATTTGCAAAATATCTAATACAGGAGTTATAGCTAGAATATATACCGAAAGGTTATAACTCAATAAAAAGACAACCCATTAAAGTATGCAAATGATTTGAACAGACAATTCACCCAAAGAAAATACATAGATGGAAAATACGTATACAAAATGATGCTCACCGTCCTTAGTCATTAAAGTCACAATGAGGCATACTACATTGTCATGACAGCTAAAAAAACAAACCAAAACAAAGGAAGAAAAGTTGGTAGTAGTTAAGTGGTGAAGAGCAAGTGTTGGCAGGATGCACGGCAAGGTTAACTGGAACTGGGAAGGGAGGAAGAAAGGAAGGAAGGAAGGAGGGAGGAAGGGAGTTAGTGAGGGCCATTAGGTGGAGTAGGGTTTGAAGGGTTGTGTTGGAATCTACTTGAGAAGCCACAGCAGTAACTCTGAAGCTCTTGCAGGTGAGAAGAGAACCCAAGTTCTCTCAGCAGCAGACAAAGGAGCCCGGGGTTGATGAAGGTGCAAAACGTGTGTGACCTTGTCAGCCTCTGGGGTAAAGAAAGAGACTCATGGGTATGGTGAGATTGCTGGTAGGGCTGAAAATACATAATTGCTGCTAAAGATTTCTGGTAGGGCTGAAGATACAACTGCTGCTCTAGCAAGGCCCTCAGCTACAGAAGGGCTGGAGTGAAGCCAAATACAACACCCCCAAATATCTCACATGTCCCCCACACGAGGAGGACCGCATGGGTACAGGCCACAGCATCAAGTGGAAGTGTCCTGAATCAGAGCTAAACGACGTCTGCCTTTGTTATCCTCCTCTCTACTCTCCCCTGGACTAAACTAGAGTTAACAAGAGGGAGGAGCAGTTGGGGACTCAGACAGAAATGATTCACACCCACACCCTGATCTGTGTGCTACCCTTTGTAAAACCTCTGTATGTTAGAGAGGTTGGAAAAAGCAATACGGACCCAACTGGGGAAAGGGAGGAGAAAAATAGAGTTGAGTTGGAGATCAAAGGGTTTTTTTAAATTGGTCAAGATTAAGTACCAAAATACACGTAAGACTTAATGACAAAAAAGGGCGGGAATGCTGTAGAGTGATTGAAGTGTCACTAAGCACTCAGCTTTCCAGGGTATCCACTGGCAAAAAGTGATTCAACATAGTATATAGTTGAAAGCAGATTTTATAAAATACTTAACCTGTTTTGTGTACACGAACTTGGATTCCCCAATAAATAGTAATGTACACAAGTGAACATTTTCAGCTATTACTATAATCTAGGTTAATCACAAAGCTATGTACATTGAAAATCTCATTAACTGAAACTGTTAATTTCAAATGTTGGGTTGGCCCATAATTAAATGTGTAAAATACATAGATTTATTTATGTATAAATACATTTTCTTTATTATTTCTTAAGGTCATTCCTTTCTCTCAACCTTCAGCTCAGGCTTCTTTTTTCTCCTTCTTCCCTTTCAAACTGTCTTCTCTGCTTCAGCTAGAGGGAGCTTTCAGAATTATAAATACTGGCAACACTTGTGGCTCAAGGAGTAGGGTGCTGGCCCCATATACCAGGGGTCATGAGTTCAAGCCTGGCCCCAGCCAAAACTGCAAAAAAAACAAAATGAAAAAATTACAAATACTATTTTTCTGCTCTCATACTTAAAGAGATCCTGTGGTTTCAAAAAGGGCTCAGAATAGGGGTGGCACCCATAGCTCAGTGGGTAGGGTGCCAGCCACATATACTGGGGTTGGCAGGTTCGCACCTGGTCCAGGCCAGCTAAACAACAATGACAACTACAACGAAAATAGGTGGGCGCCGGTAGTCCCAGCTACTTGAGAGGCTGAGGCAAGAGTATTGCTTAAGCCCAAGAGTCTGAGGCTGCTGTGAGCTGTGATGCCATAGCACTCTACCCAGGGTGACAGCTTAAGACTCTGTTTCAAAAAAAAGAAAAGAAAAGAAAAGGGCTCAGAATAATCTGTTTAATAAGATTAATTAATTAAGTTTATTCTGTCTCTGTGTCTAATGACCTCCCCAAACTTGCACCAGTCTCTTCCTAGAGAGCCCTTGCTCTTGTGATTTCACCGGGATTACTCCTTACCCTATCCTTTAAAACTCAGATTAGCTGCTGAGTCCTACAAAATGCCTTTCCTCTTATTGCCAATGGGGTTAGCTGGTTTGACACCCTCTCTTGAGTTTCCACAGAGTTAAGTACATTTATTGCCCACTAAGTCATCTCTGGTAAAGGGATTATGCTTCAAATTGTTAAACAAAATAAACGCAAAGTCCAAATTGCCACATTAAATCAGATCTCTTTATTTGCTAAATTATTAGAAACATAAACCAGAAGGTGACATTATCAGGGAATGATGTCACGATTAAAGATGCTTTATCAACTTATCAGTCATGGTTTACGGGAGAACGCAGGTCTTGAGCAGGACTTCCAATGCAAAAATAACCTGGATTTTCCAGAGCAAAGAGGGAATCCCTAACGTAACTCAGGTAGAACTTATTTACACAATACATGTGGTCAAACTTCCCAAGCCAGCCTATTTCCCATTAGGAAGAGGAAGGATCTTCCTGATCCATCTTTCTGTTTCATTTTAAGATTTGAGCTGGCTTCTCAACTTAGGCTGATCAATTTATTTTTCAGTTTTGTTTCTTACTTATAATTTCTCAAAGAAACAACAGCTTCTGACTTAGTGAATGTTTAAAGCAAAACTGAAAGGACAGAGATTATGAAAGACAACCTTGGTCATCAGCGAGCCTGTCCTTTGCCAGAACTCTGCAAATCTGTTAAGGGGGAAAATGGGGCTCAATCATTTCTCTGGTTTTCTAAGTATTATGCTTTAATTTAAAAAATCAGTTGAGTCACTCCACATATCAACAGGCTGCAGGCCTGGTTTTAAGGAGAGGCTGGCAGGGAAGCTAGAAGTTTGCTTTTTTTTTCTCATTAGGAGGTAATTCACACCTTTACCCAGGAAATGTTTTGGCCCTAAGAAAAAGTGCACCTGTGAAATGTTGTGAGGAATAACATAGCACCAACAGTGGTTTTGGCAGTTGCCAGTAGAATTTCCTAATAATTATATAAAGGGGCTTAAACTTTTTGTCAAAATAAATGGTCCATCTTTTTCTCTTTAGAAATTTCAGCACATTAATGCTAATACACAAGTATGTTGATAGGAAAAAATGTTATGAGATTTCAAAGTCATTTTCTTACTAGGCAGGCTCATAAGAAAGCAGTTATATATTTTTTCAAATGGTGACATGGTTAATATTATTGTTTCACAGACTATATATGCTCCCAAAGGTGTAGCCTAAGATATGAAATCCTAATTACCGAATTGAATCCACCCTGGATAGATGTGTCATGGTTAACTTAGTGTAAATTAAGTTCAGTATTTCCTGAAATCTGCAAATATAAAAGGCAGTGAACAAAGTGCTAATTATTTCTAGAGATAGAATTATGAAATCAGATTCTATGGAATGGAAAGAAAATACAGGGCGTAATCCTACAGGTGTTAAACAACTTTCCAGGTGAACAGGGGGTAATATAAACATTTCTAACTCTTTCATGCAGATTATCCATCATGACATGTCTAGCTTTCTGCTGGTAAGTCAACATTTTTCAACAGTTTTTTCACTTACATAAATATTAAAATAGCACAATTCCACAGAGAAACGCCTTTCTGATTACGAATGTCTGGTATGAATAAATGGCAATGATTTAGGTGTATTATTAAGTTGCTGTTTTATTTCAACCATTTCAGAGATCACTTTCTTCAGATTACAGATTCAATATCAGGTCCTCACAGTATTAATTATGTAAACATAACCAGGTAGAAGGTTTCAGAGGACAATTTGTAGACAGTTTTTTTCAGGATTTAGCTAAATTATTACACAATAGTCTCAGATTGAATGTTGTCATTGCAACCAAAACAGAAAACTTATTAAGAAACAACTGGCTTATTACCAGTTGCTTATAAATGGTGCCACGTGTGTGTTTGCTGTAAAACACCATTGCTTTTTCTAGACTTTTCTCTGCAGAAGCAGAGTAGATGTATTCCATGATCCCATGGAACCGCTTAGGAAAGAACTTGGAGTTGGGGCATAGGGTAACTTGTTCTCCAGAAGCTGAAGTAAGATGAAATGAGAGAACTGGTTCCTCAGCGTCCTACTGGTAGAATGCCTCTGTCCTTCCAACTCCGTCTTCCTTTCAGCAGCAGGTTAGTGAGAGCTAAACCCCAGCCGGGTAAGGAGACTCTGCAGAACAGCTGGCTGAAAGAATCAGGGTTTTTTTTTTTTTTTAATGAAATGCTTCTGATTTATTTTTCAGTTTCCACTCCTAGACAAATTGAGTAGTCTCTAAAAATTGGCAATAACACCAAAGTTTTGGGAAGCCAGCAATTGTGTTAATTGGCCATGTTAGATCTACAAGTTAACTATGCTATAGTTTTAAAGCTGAGACATACAAATGTTTAATCCCCAGTACTTAGTAGAATGCCAGCTTCATAACACGTGGTTAGGAAATGTTTGCTGAACATGCTGAGTTAGAGCTTGACTCATTCTGTGAAAGTCTCACAGTTTGGAATCCTGACATAGGGCCTCAGCTTGTGAGTCACTAAATCTGCTTTAACCAGAGTGCTGCTTGGAACTTCGAAATGGGCACATTCCACTTGGCCTCTGACCCCACTGAAGCCCTTTCTGTCACCAGTCCTTGGCTTCATCCTACCCCACCTGGTCCTCTGCTTCCTCTCTCCTCGGCCACCTTTCAGTTCCTTCCCTCTTTCCCAGGCCTTTCCTCTGTGCCCTATGGAAAGCTCATTGCCAGGTACACAAACTCTCCTGTGTCCTGAGTCTCTTTAAACAACTATTCCACCGTCTTTTTGCCTTACTAGCAGTTGTCTTTTTCTATAGGACAATCCTTCCTTTTGTCTCCTTTGACTATTTCTCACCACTCTGTTATTTCTACCATAGTTTGGCCAGATTGGGGTGGCAGTGAGTGGTAAGGGGAAGGTGAGCCTTCTAGTTTTCCATCTTAGCTGGCAAACCTTTCCCTATTGAAAAACATGTTATTGGTTGTTGGTTTTTTTTTAAGATACAGTCTCACTATGTCACTCTCAGTAGAGTGCTGTAGCATCATAGCTCACAGTAACCTCAAACTCTTGGGCTTGAGCAATTCTCTTGTCTCAGCCCCCAAGAAGCTGAGACTACAGGTGCCCGCCACAATGCCTGGCTATTTTTTTGTTGCAGCTGTCATTGTTGATTTCAGCTGGCCCAGTCTAGTTTCAAACCTGCCATGGCGCCTCAGTGAATGTGGCTGTTGCCCTAACCACTGACCTACGGGCACTGAGCCCATTGCTCTTGCCTTTCATCTCTTCCGCCATCTCCTCTTCCTTGCTGTCACTGTTTTTCAGTTCCCGGCCACTCTTGCTGGATACCTGCTCAGTCCTTTTCCCTACTCGACTCTTGCTGCTGTCATAATTCTTTGACAACTTTAATAACAGTGACCATCACTTTTAAGTAATGAGCAGCTATCCAGTCTTCAAAAACTCACAGCCCAGACCAGGACCTGTCAAGTACAGGAATAGCTCCTGCATTGAAAGTGTAAATTTCCATTTACAAAGCTCTTTGTGGGCTCCTTTCTCTCCCCGACTTTCCTCTGAAATCTGCCACTTGGTGAGAGGGCTATGAGTGCTTCCACTCCACGCAGGACTCGTCCATGTTTCAGGAAGAGGACTAGGAGCTCATGAGAAAGACCAAGGAGGAGTCATTAAAGAGGTCGGAGGAGACAGAACCACGGTATGAAGAAACCAAAAGAGGAAAGTGTTAGACAGAGGGAGACCTCAATATTGTGGAATCACTTGAGACCTCAATATTGTCAAATCTGAGAGGAGAAAAAAACATGTTAACTGGATTTAGCAATGAGGAAGTCATTAGGAAAATAACAGAACAGTTCAGAGGCAATGTTGAGTGGAGAAACCAGTTGCAGGGTGGAAAAGTGGGTGAGAGGGGACGGAGGGGACTCAGTGCACTCATCCCTCTTCACAAATCTCCAGGCTGCAGGAGCAGCAGAAAAGAAATGGAAAATCAAAAAAGGGAGGGTGCAGGGCTAAAGCAGTTTCTGGCTTTGTTCCTTTACTTGTTTTCAGATGGCAGAGACTTGCATATGCTCATAGGCTGAGAGGAGCGAATGGACAGGAGTATTTTTGAATCTATGTGTTACGTATGACATGACTATCACTGAATGCTTTGTAGAGATGATATTGATCCTAGGGCTCTTCACACCAGTATAAGGACTAGATTCTGCACTAATTGATACGGAATCTATTAGTGAGTCTTAGCCGAGCAGTGACAGGAAAATGATTATTTTGACTATTACATAGTAAGTAGATTACAAATGGGCTAGCATAGAAGCAAAGAGACTAGCTAGGAGAGAACCGAAATAACCCAGTGATAGGGACTGGAGCAGAATGGCAGCAATGGAGGTCCTACATCCTAAGATTTGGGGTCTATTGATAATAAAGTCATCAGAATTTTCCAGGAGGCTGGCTGTGGAGTATGGGATCCTACGTTTTGCATTGATTAATGGAAAGGACAGAGCTGCCATTTACTGAAATGGGTGCATGCATTGAGTCTCCCCTCGTCCTTCAGGTCCACATCAGGGGAAGCTGATGAGGAAGTCTGAGTGGTCTCTATTGTATGAGCAATGCTGTCCTGTCAGTCTCTCCTTTGCCCCAGCAGGAAGTTCAAGAAATGCAAGTCACTGACATATAGAAACTCTCCCTCCATCATCGCTCCTTAATCACGAGGAAAGCCAAACACCTGTTTCCCTGCTTTCTCAAGCCATTTTCAGACCTGCCAGCAATCCTGGACAGAAACTTTCATCAAGTGACTGATACCTCCATTCTTCCCCTTGTGATGTTAGTGTGGCATCACTAGTCCTGACATCCAAACTGAGTTTGGCTGTGATGGTCCACCACCACCCCAAAAACACACACACAGGACATCTACAACAAAAACAAACTGACTTTGTGGGATTGGAGGGAGAAGAGGGAAGGAGGAGAAGGAACTTGTTTAGAGTATGAATTTTAGTAGCCTGATAGACATCAGAGTGAAGTTGCACAGTAGATAGATAAAAGTGTCTGTAGTTTAGAGATAATTCCAGGTTTTGAATAGAAATATGGAAGCCTGCTTAAAACCATAGACCAGATGAGCTCATCTAGGGCACAAGAGTGAAGCTTGGAGATAGTACATGAACTGCACCAATTAGAGGTTACAGAGAGGAGAAGTGTCCAGCAAAGCCCGAGAGAGGGTATGTGACACAGGAGGAAACACGGTGGCCCTGAAACCATAATGTATGGAGAAGGAAGAGTCGTCAATGGGGTCATAGGCTGTTGGCAGGTCATGCACCTCTTTCCAGGCAGATTTATTGGGCAGAGATGAGATGGCTGACTGAAGCCAGCTTTCCACAGAGGCTCTTGTCCAGAAGGAGAGTTAAAGGACAGAAATTTAGCAAGTAACCTGGTGGATTAGAGCTGCACCAATAGAGAAGGTTGAAGAACGCACATCAACCCTGCTGAGGTGAGCTGCGACCCCAAGGATACAAATAAAAGGTACAAAATCCATCACCAAGCAGATGGGAGTCCCCTCCCCCATGAGAATGGCTCGGTGTGCCCCACAAACAAATGAGCAGAGTTCAAAGGTCCTCCCACTCTACTCCACAGGAGAGACCCTCTAAAAACTGGACCTACCTCCCCTACTAGGGTGCCACGGTGTAAAACTGCCAGGCATAAAACTGTATAAAACTGTATATACTCTCTACCTGCAACTCTGAGCTCCCAGCACTCCCCTCACTCTCACTCTGAGGTCTGGAGGCCTGTCCCCCAGGAGTCCAGATTCTTGGGTGATTTCTCAAGGGGTGTGGACAAGGCCTAGACTGCAGCTGGTCAGTGCAGACTCTGTGGCATGGGTGTGAGGAGAGGACGGTTGGGTGAGAGGGAACCATACCAGAGTGGCGGTGTCCCAAGGTGCAGAGCAGCAGCTGTCTTTTGATTTTCCTTTTCCAATTGTTGCCTGTGGGGGGTGGGGTGACTTAATTGCTGGTATTTCTCCACAGCTGAGACTTCAACCCAGAGTAACTGTTTCATTAGGGTCAAACAGAGACCAGCTGAAAACAAAACAGAACCACTTAGCCCCACCACACCAAACAGGTCCCGAGTTTACGGGTCCTTGACAAAGCTCCAGGGGAAAAATCAAACGGTGTAAAACAATCATGGGGCGGAATCAGCAGAAAAACTCTGGTAACGTGAATAACCAGAAGAGATCAACCCCCCCAGGAAAGATATGGCAGTTGTAACAGAAGATCCCATTCATAAACAGCTGGCCGAGATGTCAGAAATCGAATTCAGAATTTGGATTACAAACAAGATTAATAAAATGGAGGAAAATTTGGAATTAGAAATTCGAGGAGCAATTCAAAAGTCGGAATTAGAAATTGGAGGAGAAATTCAAAAGCTGTCTTAAGAATTTAACAAATTTAAAGACAGGCAGATTTATTCAATTAAACCAAAGGAAAAAAAAAAACAAAAAGACAGAGTTTGAGAAATGGAAAAAACACCAAACAGTCTTTTTTAAAATTTTTAAATTTTATTATTAAATCATAGCTGTGTACATTAATATGATCATGGGGCACCATACACTGGTTTTATAGACCATTTGACATATTTTCATCATACTAGTTAACCTAGCCTTCCTGGCATTTTCTTAGTTATTGTGTTAATACATTTATATTCTACATTTACTAAGTTTCACATGTACCCTTGTAAGATGCACCACAGGTGTAATCCCACCAATCACTCTCCCTCCACCCAACCCTCCCTTCCCTCTCCCTCTTCCCCATATGCTTAGGTTATAACTAAACAAATAGTCTTAAATTAAATCAATTTAGGACAACCAACCACACGTGAAAAGTGAGGGTGGAGCCAATTTTCCTCGGCCTGTATTCGCTTTTTG
>CAUYPK010015687.1:0-10757 GCA_963574355.1 Loris lydekkerianus | reverse complement strand
CTGGCATGGATGTGGAGAGAAGGGAACACTTTTACACTGCTGGTGGGACTGCAAACTAGTACAACCTTTCTGGAAGGAAGGATGGAGAAACCTCAAAGCACTCAAGCTAGACCTCCCATTTGATCCTGCAATCCCATTACTGGGCATCTACCCAGAAGGAAAAAAATCCTTTTATCATAAGGACACTTTTACTAGACTGTTTATTGCAGCTCAATTTAAATCGCCAAAGATTGGAAACAGCCTAAATGCCCACCAACCCCAGGAATGGATTAACAAGCTGTGGTATATGTATACCATGGAATACTATTCAGCTATTTAAAAAAATGGAGACTTTACATCCTTCCTATTAACCTGGATGGAAGTGGAAGACATTATTCTTAGTAAAGCATCACAAGAATGGAGAAGCATGAATCCTATGTACTCAATTTTGATATGAAGACTATTAATGACATTAAGGTTATGGGGGGGAGGAAAAGCAGAAAGAGGGAAGGAGGGAGGGGGTGGGGCCTTGGTGTGTGTCACACTTTCTGGGGGCAAGACATGATTGTAAGAGGGACTTTACCTAACAATTGCAATCAGTGTAACCTGGCTTATTGTACCCTCAATGAATCCCCAACAACAACAAAAAAAGAAATATAAAATGCAGAGTGATCTAAACTGGAGTAGCAAACAAAGGTCTTAGAGGGTGAACCTCCGTACACAAAGCAAAATGAAAACCACAAAGGTAAGGAAACAGTGCATTGAAAACCACTGTGAAACAAATGAAATATTGCCCGTTCTGAGCGTCTTTCCTTTATTTTTAACTATTAAAATTTTTGTTTCCCCCCCTTTAAAATGCCATTTTAGCATAACATGAATAGAACCTTATTTCTCATGGATTGTGTGATATGGCATATGTTTGTTTTCAGTCTATCTGAACTTTCACATTTTACAAATGCTTTAAACAGAATCCAGAATAATTGAATTGGGAGCTTATAAGCTCCAAAACCTCAAAAGAATCACACACACTCTGCACACCTGATATCCATTTTTTTATTTCTAGTCATTTCTATTAATATATTTTCTTTTTTTTATTAATATATTTTCACGTGTACCAATTTATCTGAATTTGATACAACACCACCCCCTGGTGGAAATCTATAGAAAAGCTCCCACACTTGATTTAACTTGACAATTTTAATAACGCAAGGAGTGATAAAAGATCGCTGGCGTGCGTCTCTCCCTCTCTGTCAGCAGGATGTTCTCTTCCTGCAGAATCGTGTGCTAAGACTCACTGAACGAGACGGTAAAGCCAGCGCTGGCTGGAAGCTTTCTCTTTCCCATTTTCATTGCCAATCCCACATTTCACCCAGGATATCCAAAATAGAACCTATCATCTCCAAATATAGGTCATCTCTTTCAAAAATTAAAATTAAGCCCATTTCTCCTCAGGCCTCCTGACCTCAGTGAAGACTGGCCCCTTTCCCATTCACAAGCCAAAAACCCTCCTGAGGAGTCACAAAACACAGAATTACTAAAGGCTCTGAGAGGGCCTGAGGCAAAAAGCCAAGGGAAATGTATTTCCCTCAGGAATTCCCAAACTCACTTTGTGATGAGATGTACTCCCCTCTCCCCAGCATGTTCTGGCAACCTGCAGAATGCCCGTTGTCTCTATGTCATTCGGAATGATTAGTCCACCTTAATTAGCTCTTTGGCTGCTCTTGCTTTTCAGTTTTCAAAAATGCTTGGGCAAAGTCAACTACACAACAGCCAGCTTGCCAGCATTTGTGGTTGCGGAAGATGCAACTTAGAGGTGACTGACCTCAGGCAGACAGGGAACTGATGCCACCTCTATGGGCAACTTCATCTCTGTCTTCTACCATCATTTCCAGCTGAGGGGAGCCAAAGGTTGCCACTAGCATTAGCAGTAACTTGTATTTTGTCTTCAATTAAATGTGATAAGTCTGCATTTTGTGATCACCAGGTGATTTTATTTAGAAGGATTATAATACATGCTCTAATCTAAAAGGATCATAGGCAGCTCTGCAGTAGACAGTGATTTAAGTATTTCTCACACATTATCTCTTCCTGTGGATTTATGAGCCAAGAGATGTCAAAATCCCTATGCCATTAGATCTAAAAGAAATCTTACTCTATAACAAGTATTTTTAACCTGCAAAAAGTAGCGCTCCATGCCCTATGTCATCAGTACTAGACTTCCTAAATCTATATGTTGCATTATTTCTAATTTAAGAAACAAAGACATGTCTAGTTATTTCATGCTATGAGAAAGTTATTTGAACTTACTGTGATGCTTAAATTATGCTTTGACCAATAGTCTCTGGAGACATTTGCTGTCATTTCATGACATCTACAGCTTTGACACGGAGGCGGGGCTCCTGACGCCCTGGACACACTCACTCACCAGCCTGGCGGCCTCCAGGGCAGTACCCCAGTGCACCGAAAAGCCCCCACTGCCGTGGCCATAGTGGTGGACCACAGGCAGCCTCCGGCCCTCCCGGGTTAGGAGCTCTTTCTGCAGCCGCACGCCCGGCCTGGAGGGCCTCAAGCCCACCTTCTCCCTCATGTCAGAGGCTCCACGCAGAGAGGGCTCCAGAGCACAACATCCGGCGAGAATCTCTCTGCTAATTTCTGCATCTGGGGACAGATTCCAGTCTCCTTTTTGCCTAGTTCCACCCAGAGTTACATGAGACATACCAGGATAAATATACGTCAGCCCACTCCCATCTCGGATAAAATGCTTCACCCAGGGAGCCTGGACTTTCAGCACTTGACCCCTTACAGGGAAGACCGTTGTATCTCCCGCAAGCTGTCTGCTTCCAAGGCCTGTGCAGTTGACCACAATGTCGAAGGACAGATGAAGCTCCCACAGGTCTTCTATTCGACGGGTGAGTATCTGGCCTCCACTCCCTTTCACCCTGAGGAAGAAAGACCATGAGGTGAGCTGCAGTCAACCTCTGCTCAGCTACTTCTGGAAGCTGAAGAACAGGACCATGGGGACAAAAATGAGACAACGATCTGGAAGATTCCAAGAAGACGTCCAGGGCCCATACAGGCCAGACTCAGGCCATCGGCTCCCTCACATCCTTGGGGACTGCAGATTCCTAAAGTTGAGCCAAAACAAAAACCTATCTTGAAAGATCAAAACTTACATGTTTTGTCCTTTCTACATTTTGTAGAATTCTTCTATCATTCTAGATGCTAAATTAATATCAAGTTGACCCAGTATTTTAGCAAGCATTTCTGGTTTATACCATTTATTTAACACCTAACCCTATTGCCGTGGACACTTTGTTTTACACTGTTAACTCTTGAATGTTCCTTAGCCTTGGTCTGGCCTTCTTTATTAAATGGTTGGTGTAGGGGTTGCATGCCCCTCGCTTATGTCTACAAGGATGTTAACATGAGAACACAAAGCAGCTGATAGACTAAATGACAGTTGTAACTGCTAATTATTTTTTTGACCAAGTATGCCAATAATGAAAAGAGATGGATTATCCAGTCCCTATAACCTTTTTACAAATTGTGGTAAAATATGCATAACATAAAACTTTACCCTCTGGACCATTTTTAAGTGTACAGTTCAATGGCATTGAGTACACTCACATTGTTGAACAACTATCCTCCACCATCCACCTCCCAGACCTTTTTTTTCTAATCTTACAAAATGGAAACTCCATCCCCATTAAATAATAACCTCCATATCATGTAATTTTATTAATAGGTCTTATGCAAAATTAATATAAGTTTAATAAGATTTAACACAAGAAAGAGGCTATCAGCAGCTCTATTCAACAGATGCCAGACCCTGCTAGAGGTAGGGGTCACAGATTCCTTCCTCAAGGGCTGACAAAGGAACTGGCAGACAAGTGTGAGTGCCTGGCAGACTGAAGTAAGTTCTGCGTGAGCAGTGAATAGACTCGGGAAGCCTGGGTGTAGGTCCCAGTTCTGTCCCACCTTAGCTTTGAGCTCCTGGGCAAGTCAGCTCACTTCTCAGGTTCTGTTTCCTCACTTGCCTCTGGGGGATGACACTTCCCTTGCCTGCCTCAGGGGACGGCTATGAGCTTCCTATGAGATAATGGCCACTACCTGGAAAGATATTAAGCATGAAACATTTTAGGCGACTGATAGCAAAAACTCATAAATTCCTCGAGGGAAGACACCATATCTTGTGCTACTTAGCCTAGCTCAGGGCCCATAACCTAGTGGACTTGAAGTAAACGTTAGCCAACAGAGAAGACAGATGAAATCCTATTTTGGGCCTGTCCTGGTTAATTTTATGTGTCAATTTGACTGGGCCAAGAGGGTGCCCAAGTATTTGGTCAAATGTTATTCTGGGAGGGTGTTTTTGAATGAGATCAACATGTAAATCAGTAGACTGAGTAAAGCAGATTGCCCTCCCTCACATGGGTGGGCCTTGTCCAATCAGTCCAAAGCCTGACTAGAACCAAGGCTGCCCCTCCCTGAGTAAGAGAAGCCCCCTGCTGAACAGCCTTCCACCCAGGACTAGAGCTATAGCATCTGCTCTTCCTGGACTGGAGCTTCCCCGGCAGTTCTCCTGGGTCCCAAACTTGCCTGTCAGTTCATCCTGCAGATCTTGGGATTTGTCTCCCAGCTGTGTGGGCCGATTCCTTGTTCACACACACACACACACACACACACACACACATCCTACTCGTTCAGTTTCTCTGGAGACCCCTGACGAGGGTGCTGCTGCCACGTTGACAGTCACTCTGAAGGCTGTGATCCCAGCCTGTTTCAAGGGGAAACTGGGACAAGCTGACATCAGTAATGGAGCCAGAGACAGCAGAAGTGGTGGTGTCAGCAGTTCTGAGCTCTATCTGCTTTCTAGGCCAGGTAAACAGAAATTTAACATGAAGGAAAACATAAGAAAAGGCAGGAACTTCCAGAGCACAAATAAGAGGTGGCTGAGAACATGGTAAACCATGGCAGGGCTTGACAACCGATTTTCATATAACAAGGAGGGACCCTACTTCCAGGTTGGAAAGTTCAATTGAAACCTGTGTCAAGATCAGCAGGAAACTGGCCTTCGGACACTAGGTCCCACTTTTAGAAAATACTTCAGGTTGATGAGAGTGGAAGAGACCAACATCGCTGCTCAAAGGCAGAGAGCCTCACCCAACAGCTCAATTTCCCATTATGCAAAATAACACCCTGGAGCTGTCCCAGTGACTTCTCTGCATCTGACTCGGCTCCTCAGATTCATTCCTTATTAAATAAATATTTGCTGAGGGCCTGTGCTGTGGCAAGTGCTGTGCTAGGTGAGAAGAGCTTATAGACTACCTGTTGCTCTAAGATTACATGAGCCTGTAGTGTGATTACGTTGTAGTTCCAGCATTAATGTGCTGAACAGGGCTTAAATTCAAAGCCCTGGCATTTTTACTCTATGCCTCCTTTCTTGTTATTGTTATTCCTTGTTATTATGAATATCCATGGAAGACAGTATGGTTTTTAGTGGAGAGAAAAAAACTAAGGAAAACAACGTTCTGGCAAGCACTCATACATTAAGGCCACAGAGAAGCAGTAAAGCCAAAGGATTACTATTTGGTGTAACATGAGGTTAAAAAAAGAAGAAGGAGGCTGGAGCTACTATTCTGTTTGTTTGTTTTCTAAGTAAAAAAGCTCATAGATAAAAGTGTTCAATGTACCAAATTTTAGGCTGGTGCAGTGGCTCATGCCTGTAATGCTAGCACTCTGGGAGGCTAAGGCAGATGGATTGCTTGAGCTCAGGAGTTCAAGACCACTCTGAGCAAGAGCAAGATCCCATCTCTACTAAAAACAGAAAAAACAGCCAGTCCTGTTAGCACACACCCGTAGTCCCAGATACTAGGGAGGCTGAGTGAGAAGGGTCACTTGCACCCCGGAGTTGGAGGTTGCTGTGAGCTATGACACCACAGCACTCTACTCAGGTTGACAGAGTAAAAATCTGTCTCAAAAAAAAAAAAAAAGTAGCAAATTTTATGGTCACAAGTTTTTATGTCTCTCAGTAGAATAAATAATTTGAAAGACTAACTTGTGTATTTTAAATAACAGATGAACTCTGTAAAAAAAAAGTTTTCCCCAACTCTGGTATAGACAGATGAGTACATTGTGGTGATTCTGAACAACACATTGCAGTGGTTTTATAATCTTTAAAAAAGTGAACACTAAGAAAAGATGTTTATAAAGGGTTTAGGAGTGCTCTACCTTTACCATTCATATAAACTTGGCCAAGTTACTCAACTTCTGTAAGCTTTAATCTTTCAATCTATAATATGGGGATAATAATACTAGTTTCATAGGCTCATTGTGAAAATGAAAGGGGGTAACATCTGGAAAAGTCTGACAGATGCACAGAGCACATTACAGCTGTTCAATAAAGGATTTTTATAAATGTTTTGTGCTTCCAGTGCTTCATGTCTGAGTATCCCTGCCCTGCACACCCACACATCACTTACAGTTAATTAAGAAAGACACTTTAATTAAAAACTTTTTTTACAATTAATCATTATGTGAACATTGTCTTGGTTTTGCTTTTTCTTTAATAGAGTGTGGATTCCATGTGCTAATATTTGAACATTATGTTCTATGCTGCAACCATCCTAATTAAAACTCAGAATTATTTTCCTAATTCAGTGAAATAAGAGAACTTACCAGCTTTGGGATTTAAGCAAATTTCTTACTGAAAACTCACTGAACTTGTTTCTTCAACTATAAGCAAGGAATGAGAATGCCTAACTCACAGGATTGTTGGGACAATTATAACAATTCAATAAATGCAAATGTCTTTGTTGTCCATTTTAAGGACACCCTGCTAGCCATGCTAGTGATGAAATTCCAATCTGTACCTGGAGACTTCTTAAATCCTCAGAATGGCAGGGTTGTTGGAAGGCCCTGCCAGGCCTTGTTGCATTGGATCCCTCCCAGGCCTTGTTACCCAAAAGAAAACATACTGAATATGCCCCGAGACTGGTCAGCTTCATGCCACTAAAATGCAAAAGGTGATGCCCAGTCACTGGTACACATTCCCTGGAAAGGCATCACGGTGACACAGTGCATACCAGGAAACTATTCGCAGAAGCCGGGTGTTAAATTAGATGACCAGGTGCCTACGATGCTGCTTTTATGACCATATGAGGTAGTTATTCTCCAAGTTTGGGGTGACATAATTGGGATTATAAGAAGCCTGGTGACTTTTCTTTTGGGGCAGCTAAGCAAGACCTCATCCTGGAGAGAGTACTATAGTCCCAACTTCCTGTGAGAAAATGGGGGACAAAGGCTCTCAAGAAGCAGGACTCATGCAATAGCCTCAGCTCAATGTCCTCATCACCCTAAAATATAAGAGTCCCCGTTTTCCCCAAACTGAAGTTAACCCTCTGCTGGTCTACGTCAGGCTGACCCCTAACCATGGTGGGTGGTCATCTCTGGGCCCTTCTTTCAACTCAATGGAAATTTCAGCAAGGTGGGATGTGGAGCTGGCTGTGCCCCTGAGAAGGCTGTGCCCACTTGGTTACACCACACACACACAGTCCACCTCCCACGATTGCTCTTGGGGTTAGAGGCAATTCCTGTGCCCCGTTCCCCATTCTCTTCACTAGCTGAAGCCTTGACGAGAGAGGAACCCCAGTAGCACTAAACTGAGAGGTGAGGGCTCTGGCGTGGAGGGGCACAGGGGATGGTGAGCCTCTGGTGAGCTCCAGTGCAGTGCGATAAACCATGGGCGCTGATCTGTTCACGGCTGCTTCAGCCCTGTGGGGGGCCGTGGGAACCAAGGGAGAGAGGACGGGGAAGACAGGGCAGGGGAGGGAGTACAGCTCAGCAGGGACGCGACAAGGGCTGCGACAGGCAACTAAACCAGCAGAGCCAACAGAGGCCCTGGAGCCCGTGTGGGCCTGTGAGTCACTTGCTGAAACTTGGACCACAGTTGTCTTTGGAACTTAATGAGTAGAAAACGCAGGGTGAAAAATTGTTTTTTCATTTAAAATTTATAATTTCTGCATGTAAGACCACTTTGGGATGAGAAGGTAAATGGCTGTGTGAAGGCCGAGTTGCTTAGGGACACTGTGCTCCCGCCTAGGAGGCAGAAGGGAGGAGGGGCAGCAAGGCGTTCACCCCCTGCAGGCTCCCCAGGTGAGAGGCCAAGGCCAAGGCGGGGAGCACCAATTCTGAGCACAGCTTCCTTGAAGCTGGAGGTTCAGAGCTGGAAAGGAAACACTTCTCCCCACCTCTGCAGGGAATCCAGCTTTGCTATTATCCAGGAAGGTCAGGTGGCCACCAAGGGGGCATCTGCCTTTTCAAGTTCATCAGAACGAGGAAAACGGCAGTGAGTTTTTGAGTCACTGTGTGAGAAGAGCTTGGAGAGGAGAGAAACGGTAAGAAGAGAGCGGTGGCCAGGCGTGAGGCTGGGGTGCTCAGGGACCAGGAGCAGGCCTGTCTCTGTGAGATATTTTACATAAAGAATCTATTAGACATAGCAACAGGATATATTATGCATGCATTATTTGATATTGTCAGTGTTTAAAATTACTGTTTCAAACCTGAAGAAGGATGCCTTATTAACAGTGGTCAGAAAATTAACTGTTTTCAGTCTACTTGTTTGAAAAAAAAAACAACAACTAATTTAAAACCTCATTTGGCAAGTAGTACTATGCATACAGATTCACCTGAAAAAAAAAATCTACTGTTTCTTCAGGATGACACTCAATGTAGCTTTACCTAACATAACAGCTCATAATAGTTAGAATTTAAAAATACAGTAGAACCTCTGTAAGCTGCCCATCCAAGGGACTGTAACAAAACTAGTCATCATACAAGGTGGTCATTATAAGGAATCAGGCTTGCATGTCCAGGTTATGAAAATCACGGCAACTTAAGGAAGTGGTCAACGCAAGGAGGTAGTCACCTGTGGAGGTTCTACTGTATATTTTAGGTTTACACAGCAACTAAACAGATACAGTCTGATTTGACCTGACAACAGTATCTCATCTGATGACCACCCTCCTCACTCGTGCCCTTGCAATGCCTACACCAATAAAGTAAACTGCATTCTATTTCACACTTCTTGGAAAGTCCATCCTTGCCTTGTCCACTTCATGGACTCATGTTACTCAGCCTAGGACCCACTCAAGCTTGGAGCAGCCCCTGGCCCTGTGGAGGAGGTGGGTGTAGATGAGGCCCAGGATTTCCACAGGCAAAGTGGTCCTGGAGGGGGACAGCCTTGCACCCCTAGTCCATCTAGCAGGTGGGTTGTGAAGAGCAAGTTCCCCTCTGTCCCTGCCTTAGAGCCACTACCCACGCCCTAATAGAAGCCCCCAGTGCTACTGCCACCCACACAGTATTCTCTGCTACCCTTGCTGCCATCACCAGAAAGAGCAAACACCATCATTTTGGTGAAATATCCAGGTCCACATTTAGCAAACAGTGGCTTATGGGGCAGTGAAAAAGGCACAAAAGCATGGATTCTATGAAAGTGGAACTTAAAAGCAAAATGTCCTACATAAACTGCTAAGAAGTAAAAGTGAGAAGAGCACTTAAAAAGCTACAGAGATATATCATGATGTCACCGACACGTGCCCAGCAGAGTTAGGCTCCCTCCCCTGTGCTCCCGTTCCGACCTGCATAAATCTGTACTTAAACTTTCCCATCTGTGTCACTGTAATGATTCATTAATGCACACAGAATATAATCACTCCTAATAAACCATGAATTTCTTTAAAATAGTAATCATATTTTATCCTTCTCTGTTGACCAGATTTTAGAGTAGTGCCAGGTAGATACAGGTGTTCAACAAAGAACTGTGTAATCAATGAATTGTATGCACCAGTTGTCCCCTAACTTACTTCTGGCAACAGATCATCATTGCTGCTGCCTGCTTCAAGTCACTTTTCTAACATTTATACAATAATTCACATTGTTACTATTCATCTATGAAAGATACAGATTTGAGAATTGAAACGGCCCATGTTTCACAGCCCTGAACGTGCCTGCAAGCCTCCAGACTAAACTAAAAGCAGATTTTTTTTTTTTTTAAAGAGGAAAGATGTTTGGAAAATACTTAGAGACCTAAAAATAGACCTGCCATTCAATCCTGTAATTCCTTTACTAGCTTTATACCCAGACGACCAAAAATCACAATATAACAAAGACGTCTGTACCAGAATGTTTATTGCATCCAATTCATAATTGCTAAGTCATGGAAGAAGCCCAAGTGCCCATCAACCCACGAATGGACTAGCAAATTGTGGTATATGTATACTACGGAATACTATACAGCCTTAAAGAAAGATGGAGACTTTACCTCTTTCATGTTTACATGGATGGAGTCAGAACATATTCTTCTTAGCAAAGTATCTCAGGAATGGAAGAAAAAGTATCCAATGTACTCAGCCCTACTATGAAGCTAAATTATAGCTTTCACATGAAGGCTATAACCCAACTACAGCACAAAAATATGGGGAAAGGGCCAAGGAAGGGGAAGGGAGTGGGGAGGTTATGGTGGAGGGAGGGTAATGGGTGTGGCTACACCTATGGTGCATCTTAGAATGGGTACAGGGGAAATTTACTAAATGCAGAATACAAATGTCTACATACAATAACTAAGAAAATGCCATGAAGGCTAGGTTGAACAGTTTGATGAGAATATTTCAGATTGTACCCCTTGATTGCACTAATGTACCCAGCTATGATTTAACAATTAAAAAAAATAAAAAAGAGTCTTACTTTGTGGACCTCAGTAGAGTGCTATGGCATCACAGCTC
>CAUYPK010015683.1:0-30582 GCA_963574355.1 Loris lydekkerianus | reverse complement strand
TTTCCTCACTTCCAGCCCCACCCCTGATTGATGTTACTGACAGAACAGAACAGAACTGCTTTGCGGGAATTTGTTTCTGTCCCTGCTAAATTCCCCTGCAGAAGAGAAGCTGTTTTGAGTTCCCAGAGCCTGCACCTCAGGCCCTGTCTTTGCTCCTGTGGGTTTGTATTCGGTTACCTGTCAATTCTAGCCTCCTGTCTTCCTTTGTCTACAGGCTGACGATCCCCTGAGGGCCAGGTGCGTCTTAGGCTCAGTAAAGCGGTCCTCTGGGTCAGCCCCACCCTGGGAACTTCCGGGCTCTGCACGTGCGTTTCTAGTCCCCACGCTCCACCCAGGCCGGTACCGCCTCAGGCAAACCCTTTACTCATGGGGCCTGCGTTTCTGGCCCAGATCTGTTCCATGGCAGTTTCCACCTGAGTAGATGCCCGGCCTCCTCTGGTTGCCCAGGGAGACGGGGGGTGTGGCTTCAGAATATCCAGGAGTGAGCCCTATTGTTGCCAAAAGACGGCTGCTGCTCTGTGCCTCGGGACACCGCCACCCCGGTGTGGTTCCCTCTCAGCTGACTGTCCTCTCCTTACTCCCATGCCGCTGAGTCAGCACTGACCAGCTGCAGTTTAGGTCCTGTCCACACCCCTCAATAAATCACCCAAGAATCTGGACTCCTGGGGGACAGGCCTCCAGACTTCAGAGTGAGAGTGGAGGGGACTGCTGGGAGCTCAGAATTGCAGGTAGAGAATATATACAGTTCTATACAGTTTTATGCCTGGCAGGAGAACACTGTGACACCCTAGTAGGGGAGGTAGGTCCAGTTTTTAGAGGGTCTCTCCCGTGAAGTGTAGCGGGAGGACCTTTGAACTCTGCTCGTTTGTTTGTGGGGCACTCCAAGCCATTCTCATGGGGGAGGGGACTCCCATCGCTTGGTGATGGATTTTGTACCTTTTGTTTGTATCCTTGGGGTCGCAGCTCACCTCAGCAGGGTTGATGTGCATTCTTCAACCTTCTCTCTTGGTGCAGTTCTAATCCACCAGGTTACTTGCTAAATGTCTGTCCTTTAACTCTCCTTCTGGACGGGAGCCTCTGTGGAAAGCTGGCTTCAGTCAGCCATCTTGTCTCCGCCCCCCTCAGTGGTTCTGCCTCTAAGTCTTGAAGTCACTTCTGTGCTAGGCCAAGGAAGCAGGCAGGTGGGCAAGAAAGAAAAAGTGATGAGAAAAGAAAATTGAGAGGTTGGGGCCTACAGAATTAGACCCCAATTTACTCTTCCAGTGAGTATTCCCAGTGAGTAACAGCTATCTAGGGGATGTTTAAAATAGAACTTTAGTCATACCTTAATGGAGCCAATTGATTTTGTCAAATAATTAAGCCTTAGCCTCATGTAGGCAAGTCTGACTATGCGTGCCAATGGGCGAGAGCAGGGGCATGGAGTCCCTGCCCTAAGAGTGGGTGATTCTGGGAGTGTATTTGATTTGGGAATTCACAAGAAGTGTTCACCCAGGGACCTAGAAATACACACTCACCCTGTGGAGTGACTCACCCTCCCATGCTTCCATCCCCACCAGTTAAGGGTGGGATGGATGCCTTGCAGACAAATCAGCTTTCATTCATTCAGCATATTGCTTAAGCCAGACACTGTCAGGGTTTTGCTGGTTTTGGTAGCAGGCAGTAAAAGTACATCAACTTTCATATTTGTGTCATGTTTTCTGGTTTTGTCTGAATTTCCTGACCTCTCTTATCCCACTGACACCCACTGTAACACTGTGAGCCGAGCCCAGGACCTAGCTCATCCCCTTCCTGCTCAGTAAGTGTCCATCCTCTGTTCCCCTCTGCGCAGGTAGCACGGGGATCACCCAGCCTGTTGAGCAAAAGGGGAAACTAGAGCTCAGCAAGTCATCAGTTTTATACAGATAAAATCTAATGAAATGAAATATTGACCACAGTGTTGGGAAGATGCCACAGCAGTTGGGAGTGTGTCAGCCTGCCTGAGGCCTCCCAGCTGGAGGGGACAGGCAGAGGCGAGAGGGACTGCACATTCTGAGACCAATTATTTTAGCCCATGGTTACTGGCCTCCTTTTACAGCTGCCACAGCCCCTCACAGCAAAGACTCCAATTTGTTAGACCCCAGGGAGAGTTCCTGAGTCCCCCCTCCCCCCAAAAAAGGGGGAGAGACTCTGGAAAAAATATTACTATGTTTTATACTTATTTTATGCTACTTAGTGAAGTGTTCCTTCGCTTTTTCTGTTATTAAAGCCTGAGGCTGACAGCTGCAAACCAGCTCTTTGGGGTCCTGGGAGGTTACTCCATCCTCAAACTTCACAGAGATGTCTATAAGAAGCCCTGGATTGGTTGCTAGCTCCAGGGCTGGAGAGAGGCATTTTCCACCTCCCTGGGCTCAACTAATTGGCTATAGATTCTCACTGAGAAGAGAAGAAATAGCTCTCAGCCACCTGTCGTCTCTCCAGCCAGGAAGGGAGCGTGGAGAGAAGTCAGGGCGTGTCTGCTTGTGCCCACTGTGGACTCCTGGGTGTGGCCTGTGGGCAGACTGCTTCTTCCTCTGCCCCCTGAGTTCCAGGGTGACCAGGGGCTTCTTTGTCAAGGTGTTCCATCCCAGCATGAGGGACCTTCCCTCTGCCAGCTAGCTGAGGGCCATCGTATAGGACCAAGAACTGAAAGAGACTAATCACAGGGTGCAGGCACCTAACTTGCCCCCAAATCAGAAGGGAAACAAAATCCAGGGGGGACAAGACAAGCAGCGGCTCAACAAGTTTAGCCAAGATGGAGTTGCAAACAGATTCAGGAGGCCCTTCACACGCTGACTCTCAGTCGTGTCCTGATCCCTGATTGTGGGTACACAAGAGCCAAAGCAGGTCATCCGTCTTTGGTCTCAGTAATATCCTGTTCACACTGGGTGACGCTGGACCAGGAAGCCGCTTCTTGCTTGAAATTTCCAGTGCTGCCTTTGGAGGCCAGGAGGCGGCTATCAAGGCCATTTGGCTGGTCCAGATGTCAATCAGTGAACGAAGAGAGTCCCAGGCAGAGTGAGGACCCAGCAAGAGGAGCTAAGTCTCCTTGGAGCTGGTGAACATCCAGCAGGCAGGTTAGAGACCCTGTTTTGGTCATTCTTGAGTCCCAGCACACAACCCAGTGCCTGACATGCAAAGGCCATCAATTAATATTGTTTTAATCCTTGATCAAATGAGTAGGTTGGTGCGTGCACATGCACACACAGAGGAAACGTGACGCAGTTTTTCCAAGTCTAGAAAAATAATTTTCTGCTGTTGAAATAGAACCAGTAAAGCCAAAGCATTGGATTCTGTAGTCCCCTTGGTCTCTTAATAATCAAAACATACCTACCTCCTCTTCTCTTTGCCACCTGCACAGAGCCATCTCCCGGGTCCTGCCCTGCCATACTGGCAGCCCAGCCCCCACCCACAGTCACTGCTTAGCTCCTCATCTGCCTGCCTCCAACTCAGCACAGCCCAGCAGCCAAGCTTCCAGAACGTTTCTCTTTTCTCTTTCTCTCTCAGTAACAGTCCCATCCTTCTCCTTTACACATTAGGCCTGTTGAAAGATAGGCCCTTGGTCCTGGTTCTGGCCAGCAGTCTGAGGTGACCCAGATGGGTGAGTAGGGAATAGGGTTCTTCCTTTCCGTCTTGCTCTAGCACTTAGAATGAAGTACAGACAGAAGGAAATAAAGTCAACATACAGGACAGGAGGCATCTCTGGCAAGGCCCACCTGTGGTTCTCAAAGTCCTTGGACAGCCAGAGGCTGCAAAGCAGAAATACTTCCTGCAGAGTTGACAGTCTCCTCTTGGAGTTAGAGCTTTTCCTCTTGACAATCTCTTGCCACTCCCCTTCACCAGCTTTGCTTAGCAGAGTGTCCAGAGATGAGACTCTCTGATAGGACAGGAGAGCAAGGCCTGAGAGACCCCCCCTGCTCCCTGTTGACCTGAACACTGCCGCCCTTAGTCAGCAGGTGCCCTGGCCCGGCACTGACAGGGTCAGGAGGCAGAGCATTTTTGAGATTTAATTGACCTCTTTTCCTTGGAGAGATACTGCTAATAAGGAACCCCTTGCATTTACACATAATCCCGGCACAGAGGAGGAATGAGTTTGTGGACCAGGGAATAAGTTTGGGGAGTAACTTTAGCTCCTTCATTCATTGATCTCAAGAAATAAATGAGTTCCTGACAGTATGAATAAACCAAGTATAAAGATGCTGAGAAAATTCAGAGTAATGGCATCATAGACATCACGCCAAATGAATCAGAAAAGGTTTTCAGAAACAAAAAATGTTTTTTTAGAACCTGAGAAAGAAAACAGAATGGGAGTAACATTTGTTGAATTTCTACTTCTACATGGCAGGCATTATACAGGGCACATGTTTGTTTGTTTCTGTGCTGCGTTCTGGATAGCTCCTTCTAACCTGCAATGCACTAATTTTCTCTTCAGCTGTGTTTAATTAACGCTTAAACCCATCTATTGAGTACTTAATTTTGTTTGTTGTGCTTTTTAGTCCTAGAATTTCTATTTGGATTTTTGCAAAATTGCTAGGTTGCTATTTGGTTTCTATTTTCTAATAAAATTTTCAAGCTTGCCTTTTACTTCTTTGAATTATAAACATAATTGTTTGTGTCTGATAATTCCAATATAGCCATGCTTCACGTAATGCTGGGGATACATTCTAAGAAATGCATCATTAGGCAATTTCATCACTGAGCAAACATTGTGGAGCACAGTTACACAAACCTGGACGGCATGGCCTGCTACACACCTAGGCTGCATGGTATAACTTCTTGCTCTTGGGCTAAAACCTGTAGAGCATGTTACTGTACTGAATACTGCAGGCAATTGTAAAAAAAAAAAATGGTAGGTATCTGTGTATTGAACATATCTAAACACAGACAAGGCATAGAATAAAGTAGAATTATAGCCTTAGGGGAGCAGCCTTGTATACGCAGCTGTCATTGACCGAAATGTCCTTCTGTGGTGCATGACTGTATTTCAGTTCTTTGAGGGTCTCTTTTTATTATTATTTCTTCTGGTTCTCACTCACAGCATCTTCTTTCCTTTATGCTCTTTTGCTTTTGACTCTATGCTGGTCAATGTATTTGAAAATTATTTGAGGATTAATCTATGGCTTAGAATGAGTATCCCTCCTCCAAAGAGGATTTCGGTTTGCTCTGCCAGACACCAAGGAATGCTCCAGAATCTTCTTAATCCAAATTCAGGCCTGCAGCAGGAAGGAATGTTTATTCCTACTTCATCTTTATCATGAGGGTGAAGCCCTTTCAGGATCCAACTTTGAGTGGGGTAGAGAATCCATATTCAGGCTTCCTTCCTTGGAGGAGAGTGAGGAATCTGCAAAAACCATAGCTCATTTTCCCACTGTTGTTCTGGATTAATTTTTTTTTTTTTTTTTTTAGATAGAATCTCACTCTGTCACCCTGGTAGAGTGCTGTGGCGTCAGAGCTCACAGCAACCTCAAACTTTTGAGCTTGAACAATCCTATCCTTTCAGCCTCCCAAGTAGCTAGAACTTTAGACGCCCACCACAACACCCAGCTAGTTTTTCTATTTTTAATAGAGTTGGTATCTAGCTCTTGCTCAGGCTGGTCTCAAACTCCTGAGCTGAGGCAGCAGACCTGTCTTGGCCTCCCAGAGTGCTAAAATTACAGGCATGAGACACTGTTCCTGGCCTTAATATTTTTTAAAGGCAAAAGTGGTGTTGGATTATCTCTCTGAATCCCCACTTCCTCAGAGAGGATGGCCCATAATTCCTCATTATGTTGTTACCTTTGTGGTGATTTGAAGGAAATATTTGTTATATTTCATCACCAGAATGGTTTATTCAAATTTCTGAATTTTCTTTTTCTTTTCTTTTTTTTTTTTTTTTGTTTTTTTTGTATTCCTACAAAACCCAATAAATTTCTTAATTTTCTGTTACTGGAAGATGACCCCTGCCTCATTTTTCATTTATACCAACCGTATAAGGTGAGTAGATATGAATATTCCCATTTTACAGATGAGAAAATCGGAGTTAGAGATTGTGCTTTTCAATTCACGAATTTCTACCTGGATTTTTTTCTAAGTTGCTAGGTCACTTTTAAGTTTCTGTTCCCTAACAGAAGTTAGAGATTTTAACCCGAGTGCTGAATCAAGATTGTTCTGAGCTCAATGCCCATAATTTTCCCATTAGACCATGCTTGGGAATGGAAAGGAGGAACAGGAAAGCTCTTGAAAGTGACCCTGAAGGGCGCATGAAAAAGTGCAGAGGAGGAAGGGACAGCTGGGCTGCAGAGCTACGAGCAGACGCCTCCACAGGAGCATAGCTTCCACGTCACAAAGAACATCCTCGAAGGGAGATGGCAGGCCAGGCCTAGCAGGTGCTGTCCACGGGTGGAGAAGTTCCCTGTTAAAGGTCCCTGGAGTGACCCTGTTCTTGGGGAAACAGGTTTCCCTAGAGCTGAAGCACAAGAGGCAGGGGGCAGAGTAGAGAGTGCCCCTTGGGAGACATGAGATGGTGGCAGAAGGACCTCAGAAGAAGGCCAGACTTCTCAGGATTTGGCTTGATGGGCACTACAAAGCCCTTGCTGGCCTCAAATTCCTGTCCTCATCTCCTCTTCCTGCCCTCCCAGTCCTCTTCCTGCCACCAGACCCAATAGCCTCCTCTCCAGAATACCTTGGTCCCAAATCTCTGAGTTTAGGGAACGTAAACACATTCTGTAATCCCTGCCTTCCTCTGGACCCCACCAGCCAGGCTGTGCCTCTGCGTGCAGCGGCAGCATTGCCTTCGGGTATTTCCCCCGTGCCCAGCCAGCAGCACACTCCAGCTCTCCACCTTCCCCACCCTCCTTGCAAAGAAAGTTTAGGTTTTCCCTCAAATTTAAGGTCTTTGCTGAGCCATGCTCTTTAAAGGGAGCTGATTTACACCCCTATAGAAATTTATTTTGTACTTAGTAATATTTCTAAGATTAATTTTCATACCATCCACTCAGAAGGCTCCTTGAAACACACGGGGTAGATGTTAGCCAACTACATCAGGCTTAGTAAGGAGCCCACTGAGGGAGACTGAGAGAGGGCAGACTGGTGGTACAGTCAGGCCCAGGGCAAGGACAAAGGGACGAGGCCGGCACTAGGTACTTGCCCACCTGGGGTGTGTTGGCAGGGCTTTGTCTGGCCCTGGAGGAGTTCCTCCCCGCAGTGTCCCCAGTGGACTGGGCAGAGATGTGTGCATTCTCTTCTTGAAGATTTTCTTACTTTTTTTCCTCCCCTGTTGGGGTTGATATTCCACTGAGATTAATGGTCAGTTGAGTCATTTTAAAAAAGCCTTTTGACAAAGAGAAAACAAATAAATTAGCCCTGCCTGTCAGCCTAGGCTGCCCTTTCCTGCAGGCCACACAGCTCTGCTTTGTAGCCAAGAAGGCCTCTGTCCTTTATTTGAGTCTCCTGTCACCCTGCAGCAGGCTGGGGGGTGCCCCTACAACTCACCCACACCATCAGCTGAGCACACAGTCTTCTGAGGGGCCCACACAGGAGGGGAGGCAGTGAATGGGCCAGGGAGGCAGGGAAGGCTGTGGAGCTGCCAAGGAGCCTCCACCTGCCTGTGCTGTTCTAGACACAGAGTTCCCACCTCGCCCAAGGGTGGCTTCAATCCCAGCTCTACTGGTAATTAGCTGCATGACTTGGTGATTATTTCTTAACCTCTCTGAGACTTAGTTTCCCAATCTGCAGAATGGGGATAATCATAGAACTCACCTCCTGGGCCTGTTGAAAGAGTTAAGTAAACCAATACTCACCAATGCTTGGACCAGTGCCTGGCACACAGTAGGCGTTCATACATTATGATTACTCACACGCTCCCCAGCAGTGCAGCAGGGCACCCCGCCCCATCCCCTTCACTTGGAGGGCAGTTGTATTTCCTACAGAGGCTGCAGGCAGGACTGCCCAGGAAGCCACACCAAGGTGTGCGTTGACCCCGGCATGCTCCCTTCCCTGCACACGCAGCCACACTGGGCCCAAAATAGAAAGTTAATTGAAGGGCAGAGGGCAGAAACGTTACAAAAGGAGGGTTCAGAGCAAAGAGGCTGCACCACAATGTAATAGTGTGCTATTACCTCAGGGCTTGAGGGAGGCTGGCTGGTGGGCCCCTCCCAGCCCTGAGCAACCCCCAGCCTACCTCCCCCTTCCTGCTCGCATTAGAATCTAAATTGCATTCAATAATGACCCGGAAGGAGTGCACACTGCCAGGACTGATGGAAGGCTCTGATCACCAAGAAAGTGAGGGAGTCAGCCACGCCACCGCCTTGGTGGCAGCAGGGGGAGCTGGGGTGGGGTGAGAGTAGAGAAGGGGGAGATGCCGAGGACGTGGGGAATATGAAAGGAGGCCTCCGCCCACAGGGAAGGGCCCGCAGCTTCTGCCAAGCGGTCATTGCCGCCCACTCTGTTTTCAGCTCTGTTATAGAGAGGATATAAAATAGCATGAGACACGGCCCTGCCCTCAAGAACCAAGACTTCAGTTGGCAACATTAGTCCCCCACAAATGAAGAGTTTAAAAAAGCCTCTGGGGCTAGGTGAAGCAGCTCCCACCTATAACCCTAGCACCCTTGGGAGGCTGAGACAGGAGGATAGCTTGAACTCAGGAGTTCAAGACCAACCTGAACAAGAGCAAGACCCCATCTCTACTAAAAAATAGAAAAATTACCTAGGCATTGTGGCAGGTACCTCTAGTCCCAGCTACTTGGGAGGCTGAGGCAGGAGGATCACTTGAGCCCGGGATTTTGAGGTTGCTATGAGCCATGATGCTGTAGCACTTCAGCCTGTGGCAACAGAGTGAAACTGCCTCCAGGAAAAAAAAAAAAAAGTCACAAGGGATTTTTGCAGGGCTGTTTGTCATACATGTAAAATGAGCAGTGGCCTCAGAAGGAGATTGGAATAGAAGGTTCTTCTTCTAACTTTTTTTTTTTTTTTTGCTTTACCTTTTATTATGAAAAATTTTAAGCATGTACAAAAATAGAGAGGATAGCGGATGAAATCCCATGTGCCCACCTACCTGGCCTCCACAGGTAGGAAGTTAGTAAAGTAGAATTCCACATGTGTGTCATTTCACCCATAAATATGTCAGTCTGCATGGGCCGGATGATTTTTAAGGTTTTTTTCAGCTCTGACCTGGTGTGAGAGTATGTGTGACGGGATGTCAGAGGGTTTCTCTGAAGGGGTGAGGATAAAGTGGCATGTCCAGTGGGGGCTGGTGGATGTGAGGACACACACATGCACACAGCCTGCAGCCCTGAGGACCACCTCTCACCACCCCCAAACTATCCCTACTCATTCTGGCAGATTCAGCCCAGGCAATGCTGGGTGCCACAGCTTGGTCATGGGGATCTAAAAGAGACAGAGACTGAAAGAGAACCATATAAACATCTGTTTATTCATAAACTATGTTCTTTACATGGCACAGCTGTGGAGAAGCAGACAAGACCCAGCCCCAGAGGTCACCCGCTTACTGAGGGGCTGGAGGATACCAGAGACCAGACATACTGGTTAGCACAGCCCGGGGGAGTGTTCCAGGGTGTCTGCACATCTCGCCCAGAACTGCAGGGCAAAAAATAGAAAAAGGGTCAAAAATGTAGAGAGCCAGAGACTAAAGATGGAGGTCAAAGAGGCCTGGACACCTGTCCCCTCCAGGCAGGTGTGCAGACCAGGTCCCTGCTGAGGACTGCAGGAGCAGCCACCTCACCCCAGCACAACCTTGGGTGGTGCCGGGCGAGCCAGAGTCCCTCCACAGCAGGATTTCTCTGTCCAAAGCAAAGAGAATACTTCGGGGGCATGATCAAGGCTCAGTCAAATTTACTGAGCTGAATCAAACCAAACCCAGAGGCATTGAACTAGGGTCTGGAAGCCCCAAGGTAAGAAAGGATTCCTGTGGGTTTTCCACAGCTCAGTGGAAACAATAAATCAACCCCAGGCTCTAATCTGGATTTTAAGTACCTGAGCTGTAGTTAATGGTAATAGTTATGTTGGGGACCCAGGAACTTTGTCCTGCTACGGGCTGTGAGGGAATCCTGCCGTAGAAGTAAGGACTAAAGCCGGGTGCAGGAGTTCATGCCTGTAATCCTAGCACTGTGGGAGACTGGGGTGGGTGGCTCATACCTGTAATCCTAGCACTCTGGGAGGCCGAGGCAGGTGGATTGCCTGAGCTCATGTGTTGGAGACCAGCCTAAGCAAGAGTGAGGCCTTGTCTCTACAAATAGCAGGCACTGTGGCAGACACCTGTAGTCCCAGCTACTTGGGAGGCTGAGGCAAGAGAATCACTTGAGCCCAAGAGTTTGAGGTTGCTGTGAGCTGTGATCCCAGGGCACTCTACCGAGGGTGACAAAAAGAAACTCTGTCTCAAAAAAAAAAAAAGGATTGAATTTGGCCCACCTTAAAGTGTCCTTTAAACAGCCTGCTGTGTGTCCAGTATTATAGTGCTAAAGTTATACAGAGGTAAAGACCCTATCTTCAGGACAAGTGCCTAGCACTGTGGATTCCTGTGACCAGCGAGGGGGAAGGGAGACAGACTCCCACATCACATCCATGCTGCAGCTGGTGTCTGTGGGTGCTTCCTTAGGGAGACTTTAGTCTTGATTTTATATCTGGAAGATGTGAGGTTTAGGGATCTAAGTCACTGTCCTAAAATCACAACTAGAGAGAGAGAGGAGGAGGCTTGCAGTCCAGGGCCTTCCGACTCCAAAGCCTACATTATTGGTGCCACACTGCCTTGTACCAAGCTTAGGGCTTGCCAGGGAAAGGGCACAGGTAAGTGTGAGACAGCCACCAACAAGTGCAAGGCCAGTAAGATGAGGAGCCAGGTGGTGACTTAGGAGCTTGGAGGAGGGCTGTCATGCTGGCCAGAGCCAGCACTTGCAGGTGCATGTTATGGGTGCACTGACGATGCACCCAGCCCCACATGGCCGAGATGTTTCGTGCAGAGCGGCAACTAAGCTCTGTCTGCCACTGTGCAGTTCCTGAAGCGCTTTTACAGACTTTTATAACAACCCTGCCAGGTGGGTTATTGCTGTTCCATTTCTCAGATAACTAAACTGAGGCGCGCCTGGCCCCTATAAGGCCCTTCAGGACCCTGTCAGAGACAGAGACTTAATGGAAGAGGGAAAACATCTGCTGGTTTTTAGAGGGAGGGGATGTGTGAAGAGGGGAAAAGAGGACACCCAGAAGGCAAAGTCCTGGAGCAGCATAAGGCTGGGGGTGCCAAGTACAGATCTGGGATAGTAGTGGGCAGAAGAGTGCTCTGAAGAGTGGGGACACCTGGTGGCCATGTTTAAGGTCAAGGGACCAAATCATCTAGCACCCAATCTGGCCTGGCCAGGGCTACTACCTGCTGTGCCTCTTGCCCATTTCCACCTCAGCCACCATCCCAGCTGGAGCCGTGAGGACAGAATCAGAAGTGTGCCTGCAGAGGCGAGCCTGGACCTCAGAGAAAGACTGCACAGGCCAAAAACTGTCCACAAGAGTTTGTCTTGCTCACCCGCCCAGCTTCTGTGCTCCAGCTCCCTGCCATCTCCATGGGCTTTGACCTTGATGCTTCGCTGGTTTTGGAGAGCCCTTGGAGTCTGACCCTGGCCAGTCCCTCCTCTGCCGCACAGCCTGCACGGAGCCCTCCCCACCCACTCCCCGCACCCAGCAGCCCCTGTACAGTGCGCGCCAACTTTGGCACTGACAAAGGATTGTCGTGGCTGCCGTCCCTCTGCAGAGTTGAGGTGACAAGGTGGCCTGGGGGAAGCCTGTTGTGTGAACATATGGAGAAAAAAGAGCAGATGCCACGGGCCTGTGGGACAAGGGCTCTGAGGGAGGACCGCCGCTTGACCAGACACACAGGCTGCTCCTCATGTCTCTTTCTCTTCATCCCCTACTCCCAAGAGCATGGAGACACAAATGTGGAGAGGCTTCCTGGAGGGTGAGATGTAGGAGATGGTTCCCAGAAGCATGTGCCTCCCAAGATTGGGGCCAGGGCTTCAGAGCATGCCAGGGTGGCTCCCACCCTCCGCCTGGGGATAACTTCGGCCAGGGTATGTGCCCTCTTCGTAGCTGAGGGGCCTTTCCCCAGGCAAGGCAAGTAGCTTCACAGCCTCGGGAGCCACAGCCCTTCTCCTACCGAGGGGCAGAGGTCCTTGCAGACCACACTCCGGGCAAGCACTTCCACGGGGCAAGGAATGACTGACAGACATCTAGGAAATGTCACTATAAGTGGCCAAATCCCAATCTTCATTTCAGTATCTTCCCATTGACCGGAGACCACTGGCAAGCTTGGCTCCATGTTCCTTCCTGGTTCTCATCTGCAGGCGGCCCTGCCTGTGCTCTCCTTGTCTGGTCTGAATGTGGGTTTGCTGTCTGTGTTCTGCTCTCTGCTCACCCCCTCCACACTGGTCCATGTCAGGATCTTTTGTGGGAGCTGTGTGAGTCGAGGGGATCCTATCGCTGCAAGAACCAAGCTTCATTCAGCTTTGGCATGGGCCACAGCCAGGGCCTCTTTTGGTGGCAAGTCCTCTCCCTGGTCTTTACTGCCCATGTGCTAGCCACAATAGGAGTAAACTCAGGACCATGTGACAACACAAGGGGCCTCCAGGATTTGGGAAGAGGACGTCTTTTCCAGAAGCTGCCCCAAAGGATTACCAATTGGTTGAAGGCATTACGTTCAGTGATAACTTCAGCGTTTAACTTTTTCAAGTCTAAAAACTCCATTTCGTTATTTACACATCTGCCCGGTGGTTCCTGGTGGCATTAGCTTGCTTGCTCATCTTTCTGATTCCATCCTTTATTTTTAGAAAACATCTCATACCTACCTGTTCTGTATCTGTCAATTCTGGTACCTGAAGGTCCTGGGTACTAGGAAACAAATCTGTCATTTATTTCTTCTGGTGATGCTCACTGATAGTTGCTCCCTTCCTTGGGATTTTTCTTTTACTTGATTTTAATCTGTGGGAATCCTGAAGGCCTAGGTTAAAAATATTTACCTCTGGACAGGATTTAAATATGGTTTGCCCACCAGCCAGATGGTACTGCCATTGTGGGGTGAACTTCAGCCCACTTGGGGGCCTTGTTTAACAGTTTAAAGTTCTCCCTTTTTGCTGTTAGCTCAAGGTTCAGTTTCCCAAATGAGGAGTCACAGACAAGTCTGGACTGTTCATTGGCCCTGCCTGAACGCAGCAGGGCTCCTCCCCCTGCTCGCTGCTGACTCCTCCTGGCTGTGACGTTGCCTTACGATTTGTTCTTTCTTATTGGGTGTAAGATAGACTTCCCTACTGCAGGTGAACCCCACAGTGCGTCAAAAAGTATATTTTATTCAGGGTGCAATTATTTCGTGGCAAGAGCCCTCTGATTATCCAGTCAGCCAAGTCAGCAGTTCCGTTGATAATCTATTCATAGTTCATTTTCTCAGTCAACAAATATCTTGAGTGCCTGCCTTGTGCCGGGGTGGTTCTAGGTCCTGAGGATACAGCCCCTGCTCTGCTGAAGCTTTGCAGTCTGATTCAAGAAGGAGTCAGTCCCAGGGCCAGTCCAGTCCTTAGAACACACAGCAGGGGTGTGGCTTTCCCTCTTATCCACTCTGGACCGCTGGAGTCCCTACTCTGCAGGGTGCAGCATGTCTGCATGAGGGATCCAGGCATGGATAGCTGTCCTCAGATTGCTCCAATCCCAAATGGGGAAAACACATTTGGGGGAGGTACAGTGAGGCACAAAGGAAGAAGTGCACCAATGGAGGTGGAAAGACGTGAATAAGTGATGCTCTGCCCAGGGTAGTCAGGGAGAGCCGAGGAAGGTGACATTTGAAACAGCATCTGGAAAAATCAGTGGAGTTGCAAGGCAGCAGAAGGGCATTCCCAGCAGAGAGAAGGGCCCACATAAAAGAGTGGAGTCAAGGAGGAGCCCCATGCATCTAGGAGCACAGAGGCACGTTCGGTATGGCAGGAGCATGGATGGTCGGGCCAAGAAAAGTGAAGGTGGGAGCTGAAGATGTGCACAGAGACCACCCCATCTCCCAAGCCTGAGCACACACCAGGAAACTCCCCTCCAGCTCTAGCACAGGGAGGTGATTACCAAAATGACACACATCTGGCATCGCCTTCCCATCTCCACTGCCATTGCCTTGATTGGGCCTCATCCTTTCCTGCCTGGACTGGTGCAGTAGCCTGCAACTGGCTTCCCTGCCTCTACCCTCATCCCCATCCAGCCCTGCCACCACACCGCTTTCTGGGTGATCTTCCAGAGAAGGATATTTGACATATTAGTCCTCCACTTAAAATTCTTCATTGCTTTCAGGAGGAAGTTCACATTCCTTAGATTAACCCAGAAGGACCTCCATGAGAGTGTCTCTCCCACCTCATCTCCCACCTACCCTCTACTCCAGCCGGTAATTTCTCATAGTTCCTTCACAGCCAGAAATCCTCCTGTGCCACCATCTCCAGGAGATCTTCTGACCACCCTCCAGGGGATTTAGACTAGGCTTTTCTTTGTGCTCATGCAGGACCCTGCATACATCTTTCTTATAGCCTGGTGATGTTAGACTGTCATCAGGACTTATTCATCTGTCTTCCCTAAGATGTTATAATCTCCTTGAGGGCAGAGGATGTGCCTGTCTGTTTTACTTTGTATTTCCAGCACCTTACAAAGTACTGGACACAAAGCAAACAGCCAGCAAATGTTTGATGAATCAATTCGGAGGTATACACGTAGGGTGAAAAAGTATGGGCCAGTGCAGTCGTGTGTGTGTGTGTGTGTGTGTGTGTGTGTGTGTTTCTATGGAGTGAACGCAGTGAGCAGGGCATCTGTTTGAACGGCTCTCCCATCAATATATGACCTTGTCCTAGTTTCCCCATATGGGCAAGGGACTGGTTTGAGACCAAATGCTACAGCCCCTTTGACATTCTGTGAGTGTGAGCCATGAAGAGAATGATTTAGAGAAATGATTCTCCAAATGTGGTCCCCAGATCCAGATCACCAACATCACTGCCACCTAGGAACTTAGTTAGAATGCACATTCTCCTGTCTCGCTCCAGAGTTAAAGAATCAGAAATCTGAGGTTGAGGCCCAGCAATCTATGTTTTAACAAGTCTTCCAGGAAATTGTGACGCACACTGAAGTTTGAAAACACTGGTTTAGAAGAACTCCTTTGTCATCCAGCACAACTGAGGTGGCAAGACAGGAGATTATTGCCACAGACCAAGAGTGGTGAAGAGCAATTGGCCAGCTCTGCAGCTGTGACTGGCGGTGATTGCAGGGCAGCAGAGCACCACGGCAGTGGCCTGGAAGGGTGCCACACCCCTTCTCCCAGGACTCTGTGCTGGCAGAGCCCAGAAACATCTCCCCTAGAGCCTCCCAGCAAGGTCTTGAGCTCACACCACTTTGATAGTTCATCCATTGTCTAGAGTGGGTTCTTTCTAATGTGGATTGGCCAGACCCTGAGCCCCTTTCTCCCTTCCTGCAGTAGGGCGTAGTGAGAAGAAGGAGCACTCTGAAGTCAGATAAACCCTCCAGGAGCCCTGCCTCTGATAGGTGAGGATCCTGAGCATGTTATTTAACCTCTGTGACCTTCAGCGTCCCCACCTCAAAAATGAAGTTAATAATACCTCATAAGGTTGTTATTAATATAAATAGAGGAATGGCTCATATTGATGCTAAATTAAAATAAACTATTGGCCGGGCACAGTGGCTCACACCTGCAACCCTAGCATTCTGGGAGATGGAGGTGGGAGGATCACTTGGAGTCATGAGTTTGAGAGGAGCCTGAACAAGAACAAGACCCCATGTCTACAAAAAATAGAAAACTGGGGGGAAGGGGGACGATTGGTGGGATCTCACCTAATATGCACAATATGCGGGTGTTCCACACGCCCTGGGTGAAGGGCTCAACAACAACTTGAACTTTACCTTAGAAATGAAAAAACAGGGCAGTGCCTGTGGCTCAAAGGGGTAGGGTGCCAGCCTCATATGCCAGAGGTGGCAGGTTCAAACCCAACCCCTGGCCAAAAACTGCAAAAAAAAAAAAAAAAAAAAAGGAAGGAAGGAAGGAAGGAAAGAAAAACAACATAACCTGAATGTTTGTACCCTCATATTAATCTGAAAAAAAAAAATTAGAAAACTTAGCCAGGTGTGGTAGCACATGCCTGTGGTCCCAGCCACTTGGGAGGCTGAGGCAGGAGGATCACTTGAGCCCAGGAGTTTGAGGTTGCTATGAGCTGTGATGCCACAGCACTCTAGCCTGGGTGACAGAGTGAGACTCTGCCTAAATAAATAAACTACTACTTAATTGTCACTGTGATTATTACTAGATTGCCCTGCTCTGAGCCTCATCTCCTCCCATGCCCAGTTGGGCTCTTCAGAGAAATTTCAAGACTTCAAAATGCCGCCCCTCTTTTCATCCCCAGCTCTCTGCTAGAGTACACTTTGCAGGTGGGCCCCGCAGAGCACCAAGCTGCACAGGCAGGAGCAGAGGTGTGTGTTGGGGCACATGTGACAGAAAGGATGGTGGTACGGAGCTTTCATCTCACTTCCCAAGCCCCTCACCCTGAGAATCAACAGCGTGAGGCTAAAGTTACTAAAAGTACTGTGGTGAGGCTCGTAGCCTAGATCTATTCACCTCTGAAGCTTTCTCCTGGCTGCTCTCACGAGGACTGCTGCCTACCATGGTGCTTCCATGGGGACCATAGCTTTGGGCCAGTGTAACTAGTAGTTACACATAGGGACTTTGGGATCAAAGAGACCCATGTTTATTTGTCCATGGGTTCATGTCCCAGTTCTGCAACTAGCTAGCCAAGTGACCTTGGGCACATTACTTAATCACTTGTGCCTCACTTTCCTCATCTGTAAAATCAGCATAATGTTAGTATCTCCTCTTAGGGTTATTGATACAGGTGAAGGAAATAACGTATGTGCAGTGCCTGACACAGTGTAAGAGTTTAAAAGAAAGTTACAGCGTGCTGCCTCAGGGGAGGGGATTTAGACTGAAAAGAGGCTGCACAGGTGTTTGTCAAAAGATGAACTCAGCCCAGGCTGGTGCTTTGGGCGTCCCCCACAACAGTCTGCCACTGTCCTTTGCCCCTGGACATGGAGGGCCAATAGGGGTCTGAGTCCCTGGAACTTACAGCGGTGGCCCAGCCTGCTCTGAGAACTCTCCTCACCCTGACCCCGCTCAGTGGGACAGATTCTATGCCTCAGCCCCATCTCCAACACTGGGGACTCTGGGAAAGCAGGTTTGGGGCATCCCAGTGGGGAAAGTAGGTGCAGAAATGCATGTGACAGTGGAGCCTAAGACATCGCCCTTGCAGGAACTCATTGAGAATGTGTTTCCTCCGCTGAGCTCCCAGCAGCTAGGCCCTAAGTGGGCAGTGCCCTGGTCCCCAGTACAGAGCAGACACCCCCCCCAGACGGCCAGCCCCCAGGCAGAATCAGACCAAGGGACTTGGCTTGCACTTATCTCTTGGCACCTGGAGGAGGAAACGAAGGGAACAATTAATTGTACAAGGCAGGTGGTTTGTGCAGCTTAAGTTCAGATAAAAAGTTTAATTATCCCTGAGCCCTAATACAAATTAATTAGCCTTCCATATTAGGAGGGTAAGCTTCCCTGCTCCCACCTCAGCCTAGACATTACTGTGGATTACCGAGGGCACCGTGTTGAGAGTGTTGGGAGAGAGGGAGACACAGAGGCAGGAGCCCAGGAGCTGCCTCCAGGTGGGGCCCGAGCGTGAGTCTCAATCTGGGGTGGGCCCCACAGCTCACCAAGCCTGGGATGTCAACTCCAAGAAAGGCTTTCTTGCCCCTTACTATCCCCACACACAAAGCCACAGTGGGGTGGGGAGGAGAGTCCTTATTTTTGCATGAGTGGAGAAAGATGAAAAGGAAATAAGACTATAGATTTACATTCTTTTTCTAGGCCATGACTGTTTCTGGTTTTTTCTTTTCTTTTTGCTCTTTCTTCAAAATTCCACAGAAAAAAATAAGCCGTAGATGCCATTAGGACTGACTCACTGTGAGCTCTCCCACCTCTGTGCTCCTGCCCAGGTGGGCCCCAAGAGGGGCCGTGGGACAAGGGTCCACGGACCACAGTCATTATGCTCACAATTAGCTGCTATTTAATGAACATTACTGTGCAACATGTAGTCTTTGCAACAACATTGAGCTAATTACTCATTAACTCACACATTCAGCAAACATTGAAGTGCTTTGAGCAGGGAAAAGACATGCATGGATTTGCATTTTAGGAATATGCTTATTGGGCAGCGCCCATAGCTCAGTGGGTAGGGTGCTGGCCACATACACCGGGGCTGGCAGATTCGAACCCCGCCCAGGCCCACTAAACAACAATCACAACTGCAACCAAAAAATAGTGAGGTGTTGTGGTGGGTGCCTGTAGTCCCAGCTACTTTGGAAGCTGAGGCAAGAGAATTGCTTGAACCTAAGAGTCTGAGGTTGCTGTGAGCTGTGACACCATGGCACTCTACCAAAGGCACAGCTTGAGATGCTGTCTCAAAAAAAAAAAGAATATGCTTCTTTGTGAATTACAGGGGAGCAAAAGTGGAAGTGAAAAGTCCAGTTAAGAGACTTTTGGACAAGTCTAGTCTAGAAATAATGGTGGTCTGGATGCAGGATTTGTTTTAATAAACACGAAGCTTGGCTCAGGGCCCATAGTTCAGTGAGTAGGGTGCCAGCCACATATACCGAAGCTGTTGGGTTCCAGCCCAGCCCTGGCCTGCTAAACAACAATGACAACTGTAACAAAAAATAGCCAGGCGTTGTGGTGGGTGCCTGTGGTCCTAGCTACTTGGGAGGCTGAGGCAAGAGAATCACTTAGCCCAAGAGTTTGAGGTTGCTGTGAGCTGTGATGCCATGGCACTCCACCAAGGGTTACATAGTAAGACTCTGACTCAAAAAAATAAATAAAAAATAAACACAAAGCTTTTACTGTGTGCCAGTTTGACCAGTTTTAAAATAGCATCTCATTTAGTCCCTCATAACAACTCTGTGAGGTAGGCACTATTATTTTATCAATGCCAGGCAGCTAAAGACAGACAAGTTAAAGTATCATGCCCCAGAGTCAGCCAGCTAACAAGTGACAGCTGGGATTTGCCCTGAGTAGTCTGGCACTCAGAGTCCACACTTTTAACCCACAGTGCCACTGAAGTAGCACAGATGGAGAGAAAGGGATGGGGTCTGGCAGATTCCGCATGTCTCCTCCATAATAATGCCCCCACCCACACTCCCCGCAGCCCCAAAGGAGCAGGAAGTCAAGGACCAAGCAGGGGCAACGGAGAACAACCTGGGCTCTAGCCCCAGTAGTTCTGCCTCTGACTGCTTAAGTGACCTTGAGCACATTACTGTCCTTTCTGGACTTTGGCTCCTCCAAATGGGTCAACCCTCCCTGGTAGTGTGGCTGTTGTGAGCCCAGTGAGACAGACAGAGCACGGGCTGTAGTACACCGTTCCCTTCCATTCTTCCGTTCCCCATCCCCTCTTCATCAGAACAAATATCTGTTGCTTTAATTGTTTCCCTTGAGAGGATTTCCAGGCAATTCACTATCCTGGCATTCCATCTCTGCACAGGATCCAGTTAATTCATGTCCTGTAGAATATTAAGTGCCTAGAACTCAACACAGGAGCCTAGCAATGGTCTGCATCAAGGAGCAATTTGACCACTCACTCCCTTTTTCTGGACACGATACTCCTATTAATCCAGCCTCAAGAGGACATTCAAGGGTTAGCAGGCTTGTTATACTGGTGACCCATGTTGGAGTTAAATTCTCCAGTGATTTTTAGCATAGACTTCTTTAAGCCATGTCTCTCCCATCAGCTATACTAGTCATTGATTATTTGAATAAAAATGCTGGTGTTGTAATTTATCTTTGTTAAAATTAATATGGTTGGTTTCACCCATGATTACATCTTATTAAAAATCCTTTTGACTCCTAAAGACCCCAATTCACAGTGGCTGTGCCATTTAGAAATTTGAAGAACTTACTTTAAAATAATCAGCAGTAGCATCCTCCTCATCATCATCATCATGGAATCCAAATGAAAAAGTAAAAATAGTAATTTGTTAGTAGACAGAGTCAAAGGAAGGATGGAACAACTAATCCACAAGAAAGTCAGTCAAGGTTAAAGGTGGTCCTCGGTAAGCACTACAACAGGCTGTCCAGCTCCATCACTGTCCTCTCCACCTCTCACCTGTTCCTGCATGTCAGCCTTCTTCCACCCCAACTACGTCGCATTTCCCCATGGCAGAAAGCCTGGCCGCCAACAGCTCCAGAGCTTCACTTGTTGCAGCTTCAACTTCTTTGAAAGAGATTGATCTGGTCCCAAAGGTAAAATCAGAATGAGAAAAGGTGTTCAACTTCATTAGCCATCAGGAGAATCCAAATAAAAACCATGGCAAGATAGCACTCCACACCCACCAGGATAGCTATAACCAGTAACAAGTGCTGTCTTAGATGAGGGGACATTGGACCTCTCGTTCATTGCTGATGGGAATGGAAAATGGAAAACAGTTTGGCAGTTCCTCATACTATTAAACAAGGTATGACTCCTGGGGACAAGAAAATGTATGTCCACACAAAAACTTGTACACCAATGTTCACAGCAGCATTGTTCATAATAGCTAAAATGTGGAAACAACCCAAATATCATTGCTAATAGATGAATGACTCAGTGTGGTGTGTCCATACAATGTGTGTAATGTCACACAGTCATAAAAAGGAATGAAGTACTTTTGACTGTGCTATAGTGTGTGTGACACATGCTGTAACATGGGAGAGCCCCCAAAATATCTTGCTACGTGAAAGAAATCAGACACAGAAAGCCATCCATTCATATGAAATGTCCAAAGTAGGAAAACCTATAGACACAGAAAGTGGATTAGTGGCTGCCTAAGACTGAGGAGTGGGGTATGGAATGGCCAGTGACTGCTAATGGGTATAAGGTTTCTTTTAGGGGTTCTAAATGTTCTAAAATTAGACTCTGTGAATACACTAAACACCATTGAAATGTACAATTTAAATGGTTGCATTGTATGGCATGTAAATTGTATATCAATAAGGCTTTTAAAAAATAAATCCAGGAAAGGAATTAACTGACCTAGCTTAGATCAGATGCCCTATCTTGAACTTCCTATTAATAACTGTAGTTAGTGGAAGTGGGGGGCATCAGGAAAGGTTTGTAGGAATTTGGCAGCTCCTACATGGGGTAGAGTGTCAGCAGACAGAACAACTGGTATCCACCAGAATGCCTATTTCTGGAGAATTCAGTTATACAAACACTAAATTAAGTGTTTCTGGTGAATTATCTTATTAATGATGGCAACAGCCTGGGGATGTAAAACCCATTTTACAGATGATAAAGGCTCCAATTAAATAAATTGCCCATGGTCACTTGACTAGGTGGTAAGTAATGTGGAAGTAGGGTTCAAACCCAGGTCTGAAGCTACTGTCCTCTCTCAATTATTAGGCCATGCTGCCTCCCTCTGGCTTTATACAAGTTGTTGAAAATCCTGGAACATAACTACTGGAGACCTAACTTGAATTCCATTATTTACCGCACTTATTTGCTCTTCACTAAAGGAGACACTTCCAACATAAAACCCATGAACTTCGTTTGCTGCAGAGGCCCACTGTTGGTAATCTTTACAAAGTGCCGGAAGACTGAAGATGGTTGTTCAACTCCTGCTAACCACGTTGCTACCCATACCACCCTCCTCCAGCTCCTTATGGATTTAAAGCTGGGACAGGAACACATCTTGTGAAAACCACAATGCAGTGGATCTGTAGCAGCCTCCTGATCCACCAGCCAGTTAACCTTACTCTCGAAACAAGAAATAAGGTTATGTGGCAAGATGTGTGCGTAGTGAACCAATACAGCTTGCTGCCAAGTGTCCGCACTCTGTCTCCTTAATAATCTGCTCTCAAATCTTCCCAGAAAACTAAATGGCAGAACTGATGGGTGCCAAGCCCAGGTGGGATCTGTGGTTTCTCAGACCTCCTCTTCTCTTCTTTACAAATATCAATACAGCCGTTTTCTTGGTATTTTTCTGCTGCACCATGATTTCTCAAAGATCATGGGCAGTGGTTCCACAACCCAGTGTGCACATACCTCCTGTCTCCTGGGGTGGATTCACGTGGGCCTCTGGTGTAAATTTACTGACTTCAGCTGGGCATTTTCCTGGGCTCCCGTCTCCTATTTAGAGCTCCCGATGCCTGATCCTTCTCATCTGTCCCAGCCTCTCCAAGATGCAGCGCGTTCTTGGTGGAGAAGGCAGCAGAGCCCAGGGGAGAAGAGTTGTTCCTCTTTCTCTCTGTCATCTGTCACCAGCAGAACCATCTGTCCCAGCAGTAGGCATATCTTCCCTCCTCCTTCTTTCTTCAAATGGATAAAACAATCTCTCTGTTGTCCTTAGCATTTGTCACCATCCTCAGTCATTCTGAAATGCACCATTCTGCATGAGCCTGCCACACTTCCCTTTCATCTGTGGCCACGTGCCCACTGGCTCCCTTTTAGTTGTGCCAGCTAAAAGTTCCCTTTTCATCATCATGAGGATTATTTGAACTTGGAACATGTTTTTAGAGTTTCCCATCAATGGAGACTATGGTTTCTAGAATGGCTAGGTAAATGTAATAGCCTTTATGAAACTGGATATCTCACAACAGGAATTTTTTTTTTTTTGCAGTTTTTTTTTTTTTTTATTAAATCATAGCTGTGTACATTAATGCTATCATGGGGCACTGTACACTAGTTTTATACACCGTTTTACACATTTTCATCACACTGGTTAACATAGCCTTACTGGCATTTTCTTAGTTATTGCGTTAAGAGATTTACATTCTACATTTACTAAGTTTCACGTGTACCCTTGTAAGATGCACTGCAGGTGTAATCCCACCAATCATCCTCCCTTTGCCCACCTCCCCCCTTCCTCTCTTCCCTTTCCCCTTCCCCCTATTCTTAGGCTGTAACTGGATTATAGCTTTCATGTGAAAGCCATAAATTAGTTTCATAGTAGGGCTGAGTACATTGGATACTTTTTCTTCCATTCTTGAGATACTTTACCAAGAATAGGTTTCAGCTCCATCCATGTAAACATTCTTCTAGAAATTTTATTTCATGCCTTATATTTAAATCTTTTATCCATCTTGAATACATTTTTGTAGGTAGTTTAAGGTTCAGGTCCACTTTCAGTCTTTAACATGTGGTTATCCAGTTCTCCCGACACCATAAATTGAATAAGGATTCTTTTCCCAGTGTATGCTTTTGTATGGTTTATCAAAGATCAGATGACTATAAAAGATTGGTTTTATCTCTTGGTTTTCTATTTGGTTCTTAATGTCTGTCTCTATTTTTGTGCCAACACCATGCTGTTTTGATCATTGTAGACTTGTAATATATCATAAAGTCTTAGAGGGTAATGTCTCCAGTTTTTGTTTTATTACTAAGAATTGCCTGGGCCATATGTGTTTGTTCTAATTCCATACAAAACCAAGAACTTCACTTTTCAATTCAAAGTGAAATGTTGGTATTTTAATAAGGATTAATTTGAATCTGTAGATTTCTTTGGGAAATAAAGCTATTTAACAATGTTAATTCTTCCCAACTAAGAACATGTTATGCTCTTCCATTTGTTAATATCTTCTGTTATTTTATTTCTTAGGGTTTCATAATTCTCTTTATAGATGTCCTTCATATCCTTTGCTAGGTAAGTTCTGAGATATTCATTTTTTTTCTGAAGCTAGTGTAAAGGCAATTGTGTCTCTGATTAATGTCTCAATTTGGATCTTATCAGCATATATAAAGGCTAGGGATTTGTGGATATTTATTTATACCTTGGGATATTACTGTGTTTCTTGATTAATTCCAGGAATATTTTGATTGATTCTCTGAGGTTCTCTAAGTATAAGGTTGTATCATCCTCAAAGAGTGACTTTAAACTTCTTTTCCAGATTTGGATATCCTTTATGTCCTTCCTTTGCCTGACTGCATTGACTAGAACTTCCAGAACTATGTTGAATAGTAGTAGCAAGAAAGGACATCCTTGTCTGGTTCTCATTATAAGTGAAAAAGTTTCACTTTTACTCCATTCAGTATGATATTATCTGTGGGTTTGTCACAGATGGCTTCAATCAGTTTAAGAAGTGTGCCAGCTATTCCTATATTCTTAAGTATTCTTGTTAGAAAAGGATGCTGAATTTTATCAAATTCTTCTTCTGCATCTATTGAGAGAGCCATATGGTTGTTGTTTATGTTTCTATTGATATGATGAATTACCTTTATAAATTTGCATAGTGTAAATCAGCCTTGCATCCCCAGGATATAGCCTATTAGATCGTGATGTATATATTTTTAATGTGTAGCTGTAATCTATTGGATAAAATTTTGTTGAGAATTTTTGCATCAATATTCATTAACGAAACTGGTCTGTACTTCCCCTTTTTAGATGGGCCTTTTCCAGGTTTTGGAATGAGGATGTCTCCTTCAAAGAAGATGTTGTGGAAAAATTATTTCTTCTCAATGTTTTGGAATATTTTCTTCAGTATGGGTATAAGTTCTTTTTTGAAGGATTGATAGAATTATGGTATGAATCCATATGGTCTAGGACATTTTTTGTTGGAAGATGTATTTTATTGTTTCTTGTATATCAGTGCTTGATATTGGTCTGTTCAAGAGATCTATTTCTGCTTGGTTAAGTCTAGGGAAATGGTGTGATTCCAAGTACTGGTCCATTTCCTCCACATTGTCAAATCTCTGGACATAGTGTTTCTTGTAGTAGTCAGAGAGAGTCTCTTGCATCTCTGTAATATTTGCTTATCTGCTGTTATTTTCCCTTTTTAATTTATGATTAGAGTAATTAGAAATTTTGCTTTTCTCTTTCTAGTTTATCTGACCATAGGTTTCTCAATTTTATTTATCTTTTTGAGCACCCAGATTTTTGTTTCATTAATTTTCTGAATAATTATTTGGCTTTCAATTTCATTAATTTCTGATTAAATTTTGGTTATCTATTTTCTTCTGTTAGGTTTGAGATTAGATTTCTCTTCCTTTTTCATCTCCTTATGATGATTCATTAGTTTGTTGATATGTACTTTTTCTACTTTTCAAATGTAGCTATCTAATATAAAAATTTCCTACTTAAGGCTACCTCTGCACTATTACATAGGTTTTTGTAACTTGTGGCTTAATTGTTGCTATATTTGAGAAATTTTATAAATATCTCTTTTGTCTCTTCCTTGACCCAACTGTCATTCAACACAAGGTTGTTTAATTGCCATGACATTGTGAGGGAAGATAGTTTTGCTGGAGTTGGGTTCTACCTTTACTGCCTTGTCTGAGAAGAAGCAAGGTATAATTTAAATTTTTTTAATGTTGTTGAGGTTTCATTTGTGTCTTTGTATATGATATATTTTGGAGGATTTTTCATGGACTTATGAGAAGAATGTATACTCATCTTTGGGATGGTGTGTTCTGTATATGTCTATTATGTCCATTTGTTCTAGGGTCATCTTTAAATCCCTTGAATCTTTGTTTAGTTTCTGTTCAGAGGTTCTATCAAGTTCAGTTAGAGGGTGGTAATGTCCCTTGCTATTGTGGTTTTACGAAATATCATATTGCTAAGACCAGTCAAGGTGTGTTACATAAATATGGGAGCATTTAAGTTGAGTGTATAAATGTCACTGCTCTTACCCATGAATCCTAACCTGGTGTGATATATGGCTGAGAAAACTTCACTGAAAATAAATATCTCATGCCAGCTTAAAATATAAAGTCTGAGAATGACTGCAGAAGGCTTACATTTACTCATGTTGGGTAGTAATACTGATAAAATGAAGCACCATTCTGGTCTCTTTAAATGGATTTTATTAGTTTCCAACAAAGGTGCATATGCCAAAGACAAAGTTGAAAGAATCCCAAGTCCTCAGGAAGACTGAATAGAGATTGAGTCTGGGTAAGCAGCAGGGCATTGGTAACAGACCAAATAGCCTATGGTGTATTTAGAAAGGGAGAGGGAGAAGTTATTTCTATTCCTTCAGGGGCAGATTTCCTAATCTAACTATATATCCAAAGTTCAAAGAGTTTAATCCCTCTCATCTGTTAAGTCTCAAATTCTTATGCAAAGTCCAGCTTTTCTGGGTGCCTCATGTTCTTTTCATCTTCAGTGATTTTTAAAAACACCTAGGGATTGTCTTTCTGTGGGCATTCCTCTGGATACCCCACTATTAAGCCAGGCATCTCACTGAGAAGCCAAACTCAGAAATAAAAACAAAATAGGAGGAATCACGCTACCAGACCTCAGACTATACTACAAATCGATAGTGATCAAAACAGCATGGTATTGGCACAAAAACAGAGAAGTAGATGTCTGGAACAGAAGAGAGAACCAAGAGAAGAACTCAGCTACTTACTGTTATTTAATATTTGACAAGCCAATTAATTCAGTGGGGAAAAGATTCCCTATTTAACAAATGATGATGGGTGAACTGGCTGGCAACCTGCAGAAGAATGAAACTGGACCCACACCTTTCACCATTAACTAAGATAGATTCTCACTGGATTAAAGATTTAAACTTAAGACATGAAACTATAAAAATACTCCAGGAGAGTGCAGAAAAAACCCTTGAAGAAATCGGTCTGGGCAAATATTTTATGAGGAGGACCCCCCAGGCAATTGAAGCAGCTTCAAAAATACACTACAGAGACTTAATCCAACTAAAAAGTTTCTGCACAGCCAAGAACACAGTAAGTAAAGCAAGCAAACAGCCCTCAGAATGGGAGAAGATATTTGCAGGTTATATCTCTGACCAAGGTTTAATAACCAGAATCCACAGAGAACTCAAACGCATTAGCAAGAAAATAACAAGGGATCCCATCGCAGGCTGGGCAAGGGATATGAAGAGAAACTTCTCTGAAGAAGACAGGCATGCGGCCTTCAGACATATGAAAAAAAGCTCATCATCTTTAATCATCAGAGAATTGCAAATCAAAACTACTTTGAGATATCATCTAACTTCAGTGAGACTAGCCTATATCACAAAATGCCAAGACCAGAGATGTTGGCGTGGATGTGGAGAAAAAGGAACACTTTTACACTGCTGGTGGGAATAAATTAATACATTCTTTTTGGAAAGATATATGAAGAACACTTAAAGATCTAAAAATAGACTTACCATTTAATCCTGTAATTCTTCTACTGGGCATATACCCAGAAGACCAAAAATCATGTCATAACAAAAATATTTGTACCAGAGTATTTATTGCAGCCCTATTCTCAATTGATAGGTCATGGAAAAACTCCAAATGCCCATCGACCCACGAACAGATTAATAAATTGTGTTATATGTACACCATGGAATATTATGCAGCCTTAAAGAAAGATGGAGACTTTACCTCCTTTATGTTTACATGGATGAAGCTGGAACATATTCTTCTTAGTAAAGTATCTCAAGAATGGAAGAAAAAGTATCCAATGTACTCACCCCTACTATGAAACTAATATAGGGCTTTCACATGAATGCTATAACCCAATTGCAACCTAGAAATAGGGGGAAGGGAAAAAGAGGGGGAGGGAGTAGGGAGGTGGGTGGAGGGAGGGGGCTTGGTGAGAATACACTTGCGGTGCATCTTACAAGAGTATATGTGAAACTTAGTAAATGTGGAATGTAAATGTCTTAACACAATAACTGGGAAATTGCCAGGAAAACTATGTTAACCAGTGTGATGTAAATGGGTCAACCGGTCTGTGAAACTAGTGTATGATTCCCCATGATCATATTAATGTACACAGCTTTGATTTAATAAAAAAAAGCATATATAGATATATCTTGGAGAACATGTGTGTATATGTACACATTCTCCAGATTTAAATTTTTAAATACTATTGTTGGAAGCTATGATTAGAAATTCGTTACTGAGATATCTAATATGAAAACTCTACAAAATGAATGAGAGATAGGGATTATCACATGTGAAAAAGAAAAGGCTGATATTCTCTATTCTGGGAAAGCCCCATTTCTTCTGACTCCTTTTTGATTGAAAAAATAATAATAATACAATCCTTCCCTCTGAGGTTGTTCTTCTGTGGAATTTCCATTATTGATCATTTTCTCCCTTTGGCCTGGCTTATTTTTTTTTTTCTCTGCTTTTGTCATGGGTCCTGCTATAACAAGAACACACCATTTTCAATTTTCCAGGACCCCATAAATAAATGAACCTAAAATGAAATCGAAAATGTTTCACTCTGAAGGCAGAAACTCTTTCAAACCAAACTTTTCAATTTCCTTCTAGAACTTCTAGGTTAGTCTAATTTTCTCCTGTGTGTGGTTGTGTTTTGACATTTGCATGGTTCTACAAAGTAGAGTGTACAATTAAAGCAATATTTCAAATCTGAAAAAAAAAGAAATCCAAAAAATCCTTAATGAATATTACAAGAAACTTTTTTCTCAGAAATATTAACATCTAAAGGAAATTGACCAATACTTGAAAGCACGTCACCTTCAAAGACTTAGCCGGAATCAAGTGGAAATGTTGAACAGGCCTATTTTCAGTTCGGAAATAGTATCAACCATACAAAACCTTCCTAAAAAGATAAGCCCAGGTCCAGATGGTTTCACGTCAGAATTCTACCAACCTTTAAAGAGGAATTAGTACCTATATTACTCAACCTGTTCCAAAAGGTAGAAAAAGAAGGAAGATTACCCAACACGTTCTATGAAGCAAACAATATCCTCATCCACAAACCAGGAAAAGACCCAACAAGAAAAGAAAATTATAGACCAATATCACTAATGAATATAGATGCAAAAATATTCAACAAGATCCTAACAAACAGAATCCAGCAACCCTTCAAACAAATTATACATCATGATCAAGTCAGTTTTATCCCAGGGTCTAAAGGCTGGTTCAATATACTTAAATCTATAAATGTAAGTCAGTACATAAACAAATTAAAAAACCAAGACCATATGATTCTCTCAATCGATGCAGAAAAAGCTTTTGATAATATCTGGCATCCCTTCATGATCAGAACATTTAAGAAAATTGATATAGAAGGGACATTTCTTAAACTGATAGACGCCATCTACAGCAAACCCACAGCCAATATCGTATTGAATGGCATTAAATTGGAATCATTTCCACTCAGATCAGGAGCAAGACAAGGCTGCCCATTGTCTCCATTGCTTTTTAACATTGTAATGGAAGTTTTAGCCACCACAATTAGGGAAGAAAAGGCGATCAATGGTATCCATATAGGGTCAAAAGAGATCAAACTTTCCCTCTTTGCATATGATATGATTGTATACCTGGAAAACACTAGGAACTCTACTACAAAACTCTTAGAAGTGATCAAGGAATACAGCAGCATCTCAGGTTACAAAATCAACATTCACAAATCGGTAGCCTTTTTATACACCAGTAATAGTCAAGTTGAAATAACAGTTAAGGACTCTATTCCATTTACAGTAGTGCCAATGAAGATGAAATATTTGGGAATTTATCTACCAAAAGACGTGAAAGATCTCTATAAAGAGAACTATGAAACTCTAAGAAAAGAAATTGCTGAAAATGTTAACAAATGGAAAAACATACCATGCTTATGGCCGGGAAGAATCAACATTGTTAAAATGTCCATACTACCCAAAGCAATATATAATTTCAATGCAATCCCTATTAAATCTCCACTGTCATACTTTAAAGATCTTGAAAAAACAATACTTCATTTTATATGGAATCAGAAAAAAACCTCGAATAGCCAAGACATTACTCAGAAATAAAAACAAAGCAGGAGGAATCACGCTACCAGACCTCAGACTATACAACAAATAGATAGTGATCAAGACAGGATGGTATTGGCACAAAAACAGAGAAGTAGATGTCTGGAACAGAATAGAGAACCAAGAGATGAATCCAGCTACTTACCATTACTTAATCTTTGACAAGCCAATTAAAAACATTCAGTGGGGAAAGGATTCCCTATTTAACAAATGGTGCAGGGTCAACTGGCTGGCAACCTGCAGAAGACTGAAACTGGATCCACACCTTTCACCATTAACTAAGACAGACTAAGACTGGATTAAATCTTTAAACTTAAGAAATGAAAGTATAAAAATACTAGAGGAGAGTGCAGAGAAAACCCTTGAAGAAATCGATCTGGGCAAGCATTTTTTGAGGAGTACCCCCCAGGCATTTGAAGCAGCTTAAAAAATACACTACTGGGACTTGATCAAACTAAAAAGCATTTTCACAGCTAAGAACACAATTAAGTAAAGCAAGCAAACAGCCCTCAGAATGGGAGAAGATATTTGCAGCTTATGTCTCCGACAAGGATTTAATATCTAGAATCCACAGAGAACTCAAATGCATTAGCAAGAAAAGAACAAGGGATCCCATCACAGGCTGGGCAAGGGATTTGAAGAGAAATTTCTCTGAAGAAGACAGGTGCGCAGCCTACAGACATATGAAAAAATGCTCATCATCTTTAATCATCAGAGAAATGCAAATCAAAACTACTTTGAGATATCATCTAACTCCCGTGAGACTGGCCTATATCACAAAATCCCAAGAC
>CAUYPK010015681.1:0-13637 GCA_963574355.1 Loris lydekkerianus | reverse complement strand
CATGTAAACATGAAAGAGGTAAAGTCTCCATCTTTCTTTAAGGCTGCATAATATTCCATGGTGTACATATACCACAATTTGTTAATCCATTCATGGATTGATGGGCACTTGGGCTTTTTCCATGACTTAGCAATTATGAATTGGGCTGCAATAAACATTCTGGTACAAATATCTTTGTTATAATATGATTTTTTGTCTTCTGGGTATATGCCTAGTAGAGGAATTATAGGATTGAATGGAAGATCTATTTTCAGATTTCTAAGTGTTCTCCAAGCATCTTTCCACATGGAATGTACTAATTTGCATTCCCACCAGCAGTGTTGAAGTGTGCCCTTTTCTCCACATCCACGCCAACATCTCTGGTCTTGGGATTTTGTGATAATCTTACTAGAGTTAGATGATACCTCAAAGTAGTTTTGATTTGCATTTCTCTGATGATTAAGGATGGTGAGCATTTTTTCATATGTCTGTAGGCCACGTGCCTGTCTTCTTCAGAGAAGTTTCTCTTCAAGTACCTTGCGGAGCCTGCGATGGAATCACTTGTTCTTTTCTTGCTTCTACGTTTGAATTCTCTGTGGATTCTGTTTATTAAACCTTTGTTGGAGACATAACCTTCAAATATCTTCTCCCATTCTGAGACTGGTCAGCTTGCTTTACTTACTGTGTTTGTGGCTGTGCAGAAGCTTTTTAGTTTGTTCAGGTTCCAGTAATGTATTTTTGAAGTTGCTTCAATTGCCCCAAAGTTCCTCCTCATAAAATACTTACCCACACCGATTTCTTCAAGAATTTTCCCTGCACACTCTTCTAGTATTAATATAGTTTCATGTCTTAAGTTTAAATCTTTAATCCAGTGAGAGTCTATCTTAGTTAATGGTGAAAGGTGTGGGTTCAGTTTCAGTCTTCTGCAGGTTGCCAGCCAGTTCATCCAGCACCATTTGTTAAATAGGGAATCTTTTCCCTACTGAATGTTTTTAATTGGGCTTGTCAAAGATCAAATAACAGTAGGCAGCTGGGTTCATCTGTTAGTTCTCTATTATGTTCCATACATCTATCTATCTGTTTTTATGCCAACACCATGCTCTTTTGATCACTATTGATTTATAGTATAGTCTGAGGTCCATTAACGTCATTCCTCCTGCTTTGTTTTTATTTCTGAGTAATGTCTTGGCTACTCAAGGTTTTTTCCGATTCCATATAAAATGAAGTATTATTTTTTCAAGTTCTTTAAAGTATGACAGTAGAGCTTTAATAGGGAGTGCATAAAAATTGTATATTGCTTTGGGGTAATATGGACATTTTAACAATGTTGATTCTTCCCAGCCATGAGCATGTATGTTTTTCCATTTGTTAACATTTTCAGCTACTTCTTTTCTTGGAGTTTCATAGTTCTCTTTATAGAGATTTTTCACATCCTTTGTTAGATAAACGCCCAAATATTTTATCTTCTTTGGCACTACTGTGAATAGAATAGAGTCTTTAACTGTTTTTTTCAGCTTGACTATTGTTCGTATATATAAAAGCTACAAATTTATGAATGTTGATTTTGTAACCTGAGATGCTACTCTATTCCTTGATCACATCTAAGAGTTTGGTAGTAGAATCCCTGGTATTTTCCAGATATACAATCATATCATATGCGAAGAGCAAAAGTTTGATCTGTCTGACCCTATATGGATTCCCTTGATTGTCTTTTCTTCCCTAATTGTGATGGCTAAAACTTCCATTACAATGTTAAAGAGCAGTAGAGACAATGGGCAACCTTGTCTGGTTCCTGATCAGAGTGGAAATGATTTCATTTTAACTCCATTCAATACGATATTAGCTGTGGGTGTGCTGTAGATGGCCTCAATCAGTTTAAGAAATGTCCCTTCTATACCAATTTTCTTAAGTGTTCTGATCATGAAGGGATGCTGGATATTATCAAAAGCTTTTTCTGCATCAATTGAGAGAATATGGTCTTTTTAAAAAAATTGTTTATGTGCTGAATTATACTTATAGATTTATGTATATTGAACCAGACTTGAGACCCTGGGATAAAACGGACTTGGTCGTGATGTATAATTTGTTTGATGTGTTGCTGAATTCTGTTTGTTAGGATTTTGTTGAATATTTTTGCATCTATATTCATTAATGATATTGGTCTATAATTTTCTTTTCTTGTTGAGTCTTTTTCTGGTTTGGGTATAAGGGTGATATCTGCTTCATAGAATGTGTTGGGTAGTCTTCCTTCTTTTTCTGTCTTTTGGAACATGTTGAGTAATATAGGTACTATTTCCTCTTTAAAGGTTTGGTAGAATTCTGATGTAAGGCCATCTGGTCCCGTGTTTTTCTTTTTAAGGAGATTTTGTATGGTTGATGCTATGATGCTATTTCAGAACTTGATATAGGCCTGTTCAACATTTCCACTTGATTATGGCTAAGTCTTGGAAGGTGATGTTCTTCCAAGTATTGGTCAATTTCCTTTAGATTTTCACATTTCTGAGAATAAAGTTTCTTGTAATATTCATTAAGGATTTTTTTGAATTTCTGAGGAGTGTGTTGTTATTTCATTTGTGCCATTTCTGATTGATGAAATTAGAGATTTTACTCTTTTTTTCCTGGTTAGGTTAGCCAAAGGTTTATGTATTTTATTGACCTTTTCAAAAACTCAACTTTTTTTTATTGATCTGTTGTATAATTCTTTTGTTTTCAATTTCTTTTAATTCTGCTCTAATTTTGGTTATTTCTTTTCTTCTGCTGGGTTTAGGGTTGGAATGTTCTTCCTTTTACAGTTGCTTGAGATGTCCCATTGAGCTAGCTTTCCGTTCTCTTGAGGAAGGCTTGCAGTGATATAAATTTCTTTCTTAGGACCACCTTTGCAGTATCCCAAAGATTCTGATAATTCGTGTCTTCATTGTCGTTTTGTTCCATAAATTTGGCAATTTCTTTCTTGATCTCATCTATGACCCAGCTATCATTCAGTATAATGTTATTTAACTTCCATGTTTTTGTATGAGTATGCAGATTCGTGTTGTTACTGAGTTCAACTTTTATTCCATGGTGGTCTGAGAAGATGCAAGGAATAATTTCTATTTCTTTAAATTTACTGAGGTAAGACTTGCTACCTAAGATGTGATCGATTTTGAAGTATGTTCCGTGGGCTGATGAGAAGTATGTGTGTTCAGTTTTGTTGGGATGAAATGGTCTGCAGATGTCTGCTAAATCCAAACGTTGGATGGTTAGGTTTAAATCTAAAATTTCTTTGCTCAGCTTCTTCTTGGAGGATCTATCGAACACTGCCAAAGGAGTGTTAAAATCTCTGACTATTATGGAGCTGGAGGAAATCAAGTTGCTCAAGTCTGTTAGAGTTTCTCTTATAAATTGAGGTGCATTCTGGTTGGGTGCATACATATTAATAATAGAAACCTCATCATATTGAGTATTGCCCTTAACAAATATGAAGTGACCATTCTTATCCTTCCTTACTTTTGTTGGTTTAAAGCCTATTGTATCTGCAAATAGAATTGCAACACCTGCTTTTTTTCTGATTACCATTTGCCTGAATTATGGATGACCATCCTTTCACCCTGAGTCTATATTTCTCTTTTAAGGTAAGGTGTGATTCTTGTATGCAGCAAATATTTGGCCTGAGTTTTTGTGTCTAGTCCGCCAACCTGTACCTTCTTGGAATCAGTTTAATCCATTCAAATTAATGTAGAATATAGATAAGTCTGGTAAAATTTGGGGTATCGAGTTTTTTTGAAAGTCCAGTGGATATTTTTAATCCTTTCGCTACTGTGGAAGTTGGAGTTTGATCAAAAGTTTCTTTTATGTTAGAGGATTGGGCTGGACATTATGGAGGATAGGTCTGAGAATATCCTGACAAGCTTGTTTGGTTATGGCAAATTTCTTGAACATGTGAATGTCATTAAAATATTTAATTTCTCCATCATAAATCAAACTCAGTTTAGCTGGATACATGATCTGGGGTTGAAAGTTATTTTGTTTTACGAGATTAAAAGTTGATGACCACCCTCTTCTGGCTTGAAAAATTTCAGCAGAGAGATCTGCAGTCATTCTAATATTCTTCCCTTTGTAGGTAATGTTTTTCTTATGTCTGGATACTTTCAGAATTTTCTCTTTCATATTAACTTTAATGAAGTTAATTATGATGTGCCTGGGGTATTTCTTATTCGGGTTGAGTCGTGCTGGAGTTCTAAAACTGCTAACTGAATTTCCGAATCTTTTGACATGTCTGGAAAATTCTCTTTCATAATTTTATGGAGAAGGGCCTCTGTGTCTAGCAAAGCTACTTCATCGCTTTCAGGGATTCCAATGAGGTGGATATTAGCCTTGTTCGCCAATTATCCGAGAGCTCTCTGAGAGAATGATCTGTTTTTGTTCTTCATTTCTCTTCCTCTTTGAGAGTTTAGGAGCGTTCAAAAGCTTTGTCTTCAATGTCAGAAATCGTTTCTTCTGCTTGCTCCGCTCTGTTACTGAGGGATTCTACTGTATTTTTCAGATCTTTGAGGACTGAAAATTCTCGCTTCAGTGTCTCAAAATCTTTGGTGATTTTGTCTTTAAATTTGTTGAATTCTTGAGACAACTTTTGAATTTCTCCTCAAATTTCTAATTCCAACTTTTGAATTGCTCCTTGAATTTCTAACTGCAATTTTTCCTCCATTCTATTAATCTTGTTTGTGATCCAAATTCTGAATTTGATTTCTGACATCTCAGCTGTCTGTTTATGAATGGGATCTTCAGTTACATCTGCCATATCTTTTTTGGGGGCGGGTTGATCTATTCTGGTTATTCGTGTTACCAGAGATTTTTTGCTGATTCTGCCCTATGATTATTTACACCATTTGACTTTTCCCCTGGAGCTTTGCCAAGGATACATACAGTGCTACAGCCTGAGAAACTGGGGATCTGTTTGGTGTGGTGGGGCTAAGTGGCTCTGTGTTGTTCTCAGCTGGTCTCTGTATGACATTAGTGAAATAGTTACTCTGGGTTGAAGTCTCAGCTGTGGAGAAATACCAGCATTTATGTAATCTCACCCTCCACAGGCAACAATTGGAAAAGGAAAATCAAACCTTCCTACAACCATACACCCATGGCACCACTTGGATCGTCCTCAGGCAATTGGCTCAATTCAAAAGGTCCAAATCAATTGTCTCAGTCAGCACCAGTCTCATGTGGAAGATTTTAAAAGGTCTCTAGCAACTAGATCCCAGGGGTCTGCTAACAACTCAAATATGAGTTGCTCTGGTTCTCTGTGAGGTCAGGAGGATCCACCCAGCAAACAGATTAGTCTGGGAAGGTTGATGCACTTGTGTCACACCCCACCTTGCACCTCTGTCACACCCAGTCACTGATAGTCCCACAGGGCTGTGACCCAGTTGCCTCCAATGTGCAGATACTTTAGGGGATTTCACCTGCCTGAAGCACAAGGAAATCTATGTCTCCTCAGTCAGACCACTGTTCTCTGCCTCTATCCGGCAGGGGGAGGGGAGGCCTAACAACCTCGGGGGCTTGATGGAGTCTGGGGGGTGTTCACTCAGCTCAGCCCTCCCCCTGATTGATGTTACTGACCAAACAGAACAACTTTGCAGAATTTGATTCTCTCCTGGCTAAATTTCCCTGCAGAAGAGAAGCTATTTTGAGTTCACAGAACCTGAGCCTCAGGTACTGTCTTTGCTGCTGCAAAGGTTTGTATTCGCAGCTCGCTTATCTGTCAGTTGTAGCCTCCTGCCCTCTTTTGTCTAGTCTGATGATCCCTTGAGTGCTGGGTGCATCTTAGGCTCATTAAACCAGTCCTCTGGGTCAGCCCCACCATGGGCATCAGTTGGCACTGCGTGTGCATTTTCTAGTCTCCATGCTCCACCAAGGCCAGTACTGCCTCAGGCAAACCCTTTACTCACGGGGCCTGCATTTCCATCCCAGATCTTCCACCAGTGGTCGCCACCTGAGAAGATGCCCGGCCTCCTCTGGTTGCCCAGAGAAACAGGGGGTGTGACTCCAGAATATCCTGGAGTGAGCCCTATTGTTGCCAAAAATGGCTGTTACTTTGCTCCTCAGGGCACCACCAGTCTGGTGTGGTTCTCTCTCAGCCGACTGTCCTCTCCTCACTCCCATGCCACAGAATCAGCACTGACCAGCTGCAGTCCAGGCCCTGTCCGTGCCCCTCAAGAAATCTCCCAAGAATCTGGACTCCTGGGGGACAGGCCTCCAGACCTCAGTGTGAGAGTGGAGGGGAGTGCTGGCAGTTCAGAATTGCAGATAGAGATTATATACAGTTTTACACAGTTTATGTCTGGCAGGAAAATGCCATGGTGCCCTAGTAGGGGAAGTAGGGCCAGTTTTTAGAGGGTCGCTCCCATGGAGTATAATGGGAGGACTTTTGAACTCTGCTTGTTTATGTATGGGGTACTCTGAGCCATTCTCATGGGGGAAGGGACTCCTGTCCACTTGATGATGAATTTTTTACCTTTTATTTGTATCCTTGGGGTCGTAGCTGGCCTCAGCAGGGTTGATGTGCGTTCTTCAACCTTCTCTCTTGATGTAGCTCTAATCCACCTGGTTTCTTGCTAAATTTCTGCCCTTTAACTCTCCTTATGGATGGGAGTCTCTGTGGAAAGCTGGCTTCAGTCAGCCATCTTGTCTCTTCCCCTCTTCTATGCTCTTTTTATGGAAACCCTTGGCTCTCTCAGCTTCCTCATACTTAAAATTCATGTATTTTTCATTCTGACACTAAGACAGTTCATAAAATAATTTCCTTTGTTTCCTACTTATTTTGACATTATTTAAATACAGTGTTTAAGAGATCCTCTTAAACCCATCTGGTTTTCCTTTATAATCTTTTCTTTGCCACTCTTGACGAGAGTCATTTGAACATGACTCTGTCTATGATTTTTAATTCTCAATTTCTCCCCTTATCATTTTTCTCACACTTCTGCTTGCCATTTTCAAGTAACTGTTTTACACCAATAAGATAAGAATATTCATGTTGACAGCTTTTATCTTTACAATCTAGGTATTCTTTTATTCAATTTTTTAAATGAAATTTATTTTTATTGATTTTTCTGATTTTAGAGGAAAATGGTTTTTACTTCTAAGGATGCTATGCTGGTAATTAATTCGAATCAACTTTTCTAAGTGAAAACATTTTAAAAGTTGACAAAAAAAAAAAAAGTACCATAGCAAGTCAGATCTCTAACAAGGTAATAAAGTATTAATGAATTAAGATCTGAGAAAAAAATTGGAAGCTGGAAATAAAGGGAATGGCATCTTCATTATATAGAAGAAAAATACTACCAAGCCAGACTTCTACACTCAGTGTAAAATATCTTTCCAGATTCAAGATATACTCAGGACATTTCAAAAAGTGAAAACTAATAACAATTTTCATCAGGATAGTAACATGAAAGGAATACTAAAGATTATTCTTTAGGGAAAAGAAGTTACCTCTGATTTAAAAAATGAAAATGTAGGAAGTAAGGAAGAGTGATAAAATGTAAGTTTGTGAATCAATCGAAATGAAAAACAAAATTAGAAAGCAATATTTACAATGCTTGTGAAATTTAAAATATGTGTATAAAGAATTATAATGTATGCCAACAATAGCATATAAGTTAAAAAGTGAAAAAGTCCTATTATCATTATGCTGGGAGAGGGTTGATGTACAGAATATTTTTTCTTTTTCTTTTTGGTTAGGCAAGGATCCATGATATTATCTGTAGGGTATATACCTTCCAAAAGTAACAGAATATAAATAATTAAATAATAGAAACTACTAAATTATCTGACAGAAAACAGGATATTAGAGAAATAAAACAAGTGCAATAAAGTATTATAGGTAAGCATTCATAAATGTTAGTGACTTCATTAAATGAAAAAAATGTGCACACCAATTAAAATGCAATGAGTGTTGAACTAAAAGAGCAACATTTGACATTTGTTACTTAAACAGGAACATATTAAACTAAGGATAAAGAAGATTTAAAAATAAAACCATGAAAAGAATATATCATCCATGGGACCAGAAAATAAATGCTACAATAGCTACATTAATATTAGAAAGACATTAATAGGTAAATTAAAATTAAGTAGTTGAAAATTGGTAATAACAGACACATTATAATGGTAAAACTTTTTTTTTTTAATTAAATTATAGCTGTGCATATTAATGCAATCATGGGGCACCATAAACTTGTTTTATATGCAATTAGAAATATTTTCATCACACTGGTTAACATAGTCTTCATGGCATTTTCTTAGTTATTGAGTTAAGACATTGATATTCTACATTTAGTAAATTTCACATGTAAGATGCACCATAGGTGTGGTCCTACCAACTACCCTCCCTCTATCCTTCTTCTCACCTCCCCTCCCCTCCCTTTCCCCTTTCCCCATAATCTTGGGCTATAATTGGGTTATAGCTTTCACATGAAAGCTATAAATTGGTTTCATAGTAGGGCTTAGTATATTGGATACTTTTTCTTCCATTCTTGAGATACTTTCCTGAGAAGAACATGTTCCAGCTCCATCCATGTAAACATGAAAGAGGTAAAGTCTCCATCTTTCTTTAAGGCTGAATAATATTCCATGGTGTACATATACCACAATTTAGAGATCTAAAAATAGACTTGCCATTCAACCCTACAATTTCTCTACTAGGTATATATCCAGAAGACCAAAAATCACATTATAACAAAGATATTTGTACCAGAATGTTTATTGCAGCCCAATTCATAATCGCTAAGTCATGGAAGAAGCCCAAGTGCCCATTGATATATGAATGGATTAATGATAAAAACTTTCAATCCATCCATAAGATGTAACGATTCTAAATGTCTATGTACATAATAATGTACACTCAAATTTCAAAAAAAAAAATTAATGAAAAGTACTATAAGGAAATACCAACAAATCTACCATTTAATCATAGAGGGAAATTTTAATCCCCTTATAGATTATTGATAGACTTCACAGCCAAGAAACCATTAAAGATATAGAAGAATCAAATTGCATAATTAAGGAACAGACATATGTTGAACATTAAAAAAATTATTATATACTGAGTTATAGTACAAATTCAACAAATTTGAAAATATTAAAATCACAGAATTTTCTCTTGGAAACAATAAAGCAAGAAATCCCTTTTAAAAAATTAACAATCACATGTTATCATAAATTATGAACTATAAGTATTAGCAAAACAAGAGCCAAAGACAAAAATGAAAATGAAAATATGTTTAATTGCCAAATAATGAAATTCTACCCACCTAAGAGGCGAGTGAAGGTATAGCCTCACATACACATATCTGAAAAGAGAAAAAGCTGAAAAGCCTCTGACCTAAGCATAATTTCACAATATTAGAGGCAGAAAAGCAAAATAAGGCCAAAAACTATATTAGTAAATAAATATTGATAAATAAAAACAAAATATAATGAAGTAAAAAAAAATTCATATATAAGGCTCAACGAAGTCAATGGTAAATTCTTACATTAGTTACAGCATAAGAAACTAATGTTAGAAATGAAAAGGGGCTCTCATTTTAGTTCTGTGAATATTTTTAGAAAGTATATGATATAACATGTAATAAGCTACCAAGCTTTACAAATTACCAAAGTAGAGATAAGAAGAAAATAAAATATTAATAGTTTTTAAAGTATTAATGAATATAAAATTAGAGTGTAAAGATTCCCTATAATGAAAACTATAGTTTCACATGGCTATAGAGGCCAATTCATTCAGTTGGGAAATTGCATCAGTTATACAAATTCTTTTGGAAAAGATAAAAAATGAAAAACCTCCTAATTCATTTTATGAAGGCAGCAAATACATATACCAAACACCATAAATTATGTTATAAAAAAGGAAAATTACAAAAAGAAAAATTAAGACGTGTCATGAAAATTTATTCACACTCACTCTTGAACATTGTGGCAGAAGTCACAGAAATAGTATTATCAAGCAGAATGCAAAATATTTAAAGAAAAAAATTGTTTATTATTGAAATGCAATGTTAATTTAATATTAGGAAATAAAGTATCCACGTAAAAATAAGATGATAAAATTTTAATTATTTTGAAAGGTACAGAAAAAGCAATTAATAAAATTGAGTATCAATTCATGATGAATGCTAGAAATATACGTTAATTTTTGGATAAGTAGATTTTTAATGCAATCCCTCTCAAAATTCTTTATTTTACTTTTATTAAGACTTGATATGACACTCCTAAAATCTTTCCTGTGAATGCAAAGAACCAAAAATAGCTCATACGCTCTTGAAAACAGGTGGAATGATTTTCATTCTAGAAAACAAGATATCTTATAAAGCTGCAATAATTGACCAAGTTTGGAATTGGTGTAAGGATAGGCAAATAGGCCAATGAAACAGAATAATAGGCCCAACAATCACCCCATATCTACGTGGACAAGTGGCTTAAAATAAAGCTAGTTAGTTAAGAGTTGGGAAAAGATTGTTTTTAAAATAAACGATATAGAATTAATTGAAGATTCACATGTGGAAAAATAAAATTTGATCTCTGCTTCACACTGTACACAGTAAGTCAGTTCTAGGTGCAATGATTGCTAAATATAGCTTTTAAAATAAGAAAGCATTTAGAAGCTAATGAAGAGTATTTTCATAACTTCAAGATAGGAAAATAAACTGGATACAAGAAGCATTAATCATTAAGGAAAACACATTAAATTCAACTACATTAAAACTTAAGCACTTTGGTTTAACAAAGATACTCAAGAGAGTGACTATAAGGAGATATTTATAAATCTGTGCAACTAATGAAAATCTCATATACAAAAAAATAGAGAGAACTCCCAGAAGTCATATTCATCTCCTCTCTGTTAGTTGTGCTTGCTAAAATGAAACACAGTATAAAAATGGGAGACTTAAACAAGGTTTTACAGATGAGAATATCCAAATGGCCAGTAAACATAAAGACAGGTGTTAACCTTATTGAAATAAGGAAATCCAAGTTAAAGCCACAATGATATATTACAAAACAGAAATGGCTAAAATTGAAAAGACTGACCCCAAACCCCACAAATTAATAAGTAAAGTATCAAAAAATTTCATATACTACTGATCAGGCTATAAATTGGTATATACACTTAGGAAAATAGTTCTCAACATAACTACTGAAATGCTAGTACTTGTATCCCAGGAGGCCTGTTCCAGAAAGTTCAGTAGAACATTATTTGCAATAGTTACAAATAAATATAATTTCTTAAAAAATCAGTAAGAAAATGTACAATAAATGCTTGTTATTCATCAAAGGGACAGAAGCGAGAATGCGTAAACTGCAACAATAGCCACCCATACCAGTAAATCCCACAGAGTTTAAAAAGTCACAAAATAATACATACTAATCTGTTTATTGTTATTTTTTTTTTTAACTTCCAAATATTGGAAGAATACAGATGTTCTGGTTACATAGATTGCTTTTGGATTTTTTAAGTCAAAGTTGTAAGTGTGTTTATCACTGAGTTAGTGTTCATCGTACCCATTAGCTATGACTTTGCCCCTCCCTGCTTTGATTCCTCCAAAGGAAAACTTTGGAGTTTTCCTTTTATCTCTGCACATGAGCGCTGATTGATTAGTTTCAATTTAATAGCAACTATCTGTTGTGTTTGTTTCTCCATTCTTTAGATACTTCATTTAGAATAATGGTCACTAGTTCCATCCAAATTGCTGCAAGGGATTAAGTTATCTTTCTTCATGGCTGAGTCTCATTCCATGGTATATACACAGGGGATACCGAAAAATGTACGCACATTTTATGAAAGGAAAAGACAGTATTAAAATTGTAATACTCAAGTCATGTTTGACTTCTGCAATTACAAGAGGCACTCAACATGACTTGTATTTATCTCTTGTCATCTGTATATATTGAGTATTATATTACAACTTAATATAGTTTTGTCCTTTCTTAAAATGCATAGAAATGGATGGCACCTTGGTATATAGACCACATTTTGTTAATTCACTCGTGAATTGACAGGCACTTGGTTGGATTTCACATCTTTGTGATTGTGAATTGTATTGCAAAAAATATTTGAGTGCAAGTGTCTTTTTTGATAAAATAATTCTTTTTAAAGAAATGTGTGCTCTGTTCTTACTAATACGTTTGCGTTCTCTGTGGAGTCTAGTTATTAAATCTTTGTCGGAGACATAACCTGCAAATATCTTCTCCCATTCTGAGGGCCGTCTGCTTGCTTTAGTTACTGTGTTCTTAGCTGTGCAGAAACTTTTTAGTTTGATCAGGTCCTAGTAGTGTATTTTTGATGTTGCTTCAATTGCCCAGGGGGTCCTCCTCATAAAATATTCCCCCAGGCCAATTTCTTCAAGTGTTTTCCCTTCACTTTCTTCTAGTATTTTTATAGTTTCATGTCTGAGTTTTAAATCTTTAATCCAGTGAGAGTCTATCTTAGTTAATGGTGAAAGGTGTGGGTCTAGTTTCAATCTTCTACAGATTGCCAGCCAGTTCACCCAGCAACATATTCTTCTTAGCAAAGTTATCTCAAGAATGGAAGAAAAAGTATCCAATGTACTCAGTCTTACTATGAAACCAATGTATAGCTTTCTTATGAAAGCTATAACCCAATTATAGCCCAAGAAGAAAGGGAAAGGGGAAGGGATTGGAAGGGAGGGGGAACGGTGGGTAGAGGGAGAGTAATTAGTGGGACCACACCTACTGTGCATCTTACAAGGGTACATGTGAAATTTACTAGGTGAAGAATATAAACGTCTTAACACAATAACTAAGAAAATGCTGTGAAGGCTATATTGATCAGTTTGATGAAAATATTTCAAATTGTATGTAAAACCAGCACATTGTACCCCATGATTGCATTAATGTACACAGCTATGATTTAATAATAATAATAATAATAAAAAGAAATGCATGGTTAGGAGGTAAAAGAAAAAGGAAATCAGGAGTGCAATTACCATAAAAGTCAGTTGTTGATTGCCTCCAAGGCAAAGGGAGGCTAGTCTTAGAGAACAGAGCAGGTACCAGTGGCAACTTCTGGTCCAGGTTAGCTTGTCTTTTGACTCGGGAGGTGTTACATAATTGTTTGCATTTTGATAATTCTTAAGGCTATGCATTAATTTTTATGTGCTTTTTCTCTGTATTTTATATGTTACATTAAAATAGAAACAAAACCAATATATATTTATTGAAAAAAATTCATATGGTACTGAAATACAAAAAACAAGTGAAATTCCCAGTGATTTCTGCCTTCACAACTACATGTGAACAAATGGAATATTATTACTGAATAAAAACAAATGAGTTACCAAACCACAAAAAGACATAGAGAAAGCTTAAATTCATATTACTAAGTGAAAGAAGCCAATTTAGGGCATTGAAACTATCCTGTATGATAGTATAATGTGTTTGGCAAAACCCATGGAATATACAACAGAACGACTAGGCCCCAGTGTAAACCATGGACTTTACTAAATAATGTAATAGTATTGGTTCATCAACTGTAACAAATACACTACATTCATGCAAGATGTTAATGATAGGGGGAAAAATTAGCCAGGCATGGTGGTGCATGCCTATAGTCCCACTCACTTGGGATGCTGAGGAAGGAGGACCGCTTGAGCCCAGGAATTTGAGGTTGC
>CAUYPK010015675.1:0-44300 GCA_963574355.1 Loris lydekkerianus | reverse complement strand
TCCTAGAAAAGTGCATAATTTACATACTATTCTGCACCTTGATTTTGTATTTCAATTAAAATACATTCTGGCAATAATGTAGATAAGAGTGTCGAGACAGTTTCCACATTTGTTATATATTATGTGTATATGGCAAAATATGTCCACTGGTACCCTATAAATAGATGTTTAGGTTGTTCCTAAAACTGTTCTTTTACATAAAGTGTTTTAATAAAGATAATTTGCTTTTATAAAAAAAAAAAAAATTCACATCTTTTTTTTTTTTGCCAGTAAAATAGCTGGATTGGATTAAATAAATTCTGGAGTTTCATCCATCTTTATAATTATATAGATCTTTATTTAATGAAATAAATCTTTAATATTATCAATCCTCATATAGATTTTTCCAAATTAACACATTCTGCATATATAACTATTTCACATCATTTTCTCCTCTCTTCAAATTTTTGATGTTTCCTCCCCTTATCTCTTAATTCACAGAAAATGGAGTTAGAGTTTCTAACATGCTTTCATTAGCAAACATGCCAATATACCTATCTGTATAGCCGTACACTGCAGTCTTATTCCCATTTAAGCCCAAGACTTTTTTTTTTTTTCTTTTGGCGTTTGGAAGAGCTATTTATAAGTAGCAAACATTGCGGCTGGAAGGAGGTAAGAAAGCATAGTCTTTTTTTTCTTTTTTTAAAGTTTTTGGCGGGGGTTGGATTTGAACCCACCACCTCCAGCATATGGGGCCAGCGCCCTACTCCTTTGAGCCACAGGTGCCGCCCTAGAAAACCTAGTCTTAAAAAGCATACACAATATGCTCAAAGTTTCTGAAAATTAGTTGGACATTAACATTGTAAACTGTTCACTTTCTTAACAAACTAGAACTTAAAGAGCAAGATTTTCTTCTTCCTTTTAAAACTGATGGTGAATTTTCATCACGAACTTCTGAGTGTTTGCCTTCTTCAAGTCAAATACACCATTTTCTGGATTTTTTTCCTCATTCTTCAGGATGTTGGCCTTCACAGCAAAGATCGTGTCCTCCTGGTCTTTGATCAGCTGCTGAGCTCTGCCAGCTCCACCTTTAAGGGCTCCCCGGAGCTGTCTGTGATACTCTGCTCCCTCTGCAGGTCCTTGGTGTGCTACTTGCTCTCCCTGTGCCAGGGCTGCAGCTCCTCCCGCGTGGCGCCCACTCCTGCGCCAGGGCTTCAGCTCCTCCCGCGTGGCGCCCACTCCTGCGCCAGGGCTGCAGCTCCTCCCGCGTGGCGCCCACTCCTAGGCCAGGGCTGCAGCTCCTCCTGCGTGGCGCCCACTCCTGCGCCAGGGCTGCAGCTCCTCCTGCGTGGTGTCCGCGTCTGCGCCAGGGCTGCAGCTCCTCCTGCGTGGCATCCATCCCTGCGCCAGGGCTGCAGCTCCTCCTGCGTGGCGCCCACGCCTGCGCCAGGGCTGCAGCTCCTGGATGTATCCACCATTTTCCGCCAGGGAAGTGCGCTCTTGCACAGGGTCTGGATGGACACGCGGAGCTGCTCTATCTCCTTAGAAACAGTCTCCTTCTCTTTCTTCCAAGCTGAAGTGATCTCTCCTTCTCTCCAGGTTTGGATGACTGCTGCAATTTCTTATAATCTTTCTTAGTCTCCAAATTTTTTTCACAAGTCCACCACCTCTTCTAATTCCACTGCTGGTACCATTTCAATTTCTGACATTTCAGAGAGCTGGGGGTCAGCTTCCACCACAAACTCTTCATCCTCTGCATTGTCAGAAACCGTGAATCTATAATCACGTTTGAGACGGTTGTTTACCACTCCCTGTCCTATCCACTGGCAGTGCTTCCATGCATTCTCGTCGTTTGACCCGGGGAAGAGCTGGTCTGGCACTCCCAGGCCGGGTATCGTTCTGATACTGGATGAAAGCTCAATGGGGACTTCTGAATCCTCCAATACCTCAGACTTCTCTGGAGCAAACTTTCCCTGTGCACTGTTGTCTCATGCCCTCAGTAATTTTTCTTATCAATTATGCCCACCAGATAGCAAAAATGCTCAGGTATCTTTCCTTTTGAAAATCCTTCCCCACCCCACTTAGGCCTACCACTTCATTTACCCCTTAAAAGTCTTCTATCTTCTCTTCTTCCACTCTCTTCCTCCAATCTTTTATTTAAAAAAAAAAAAAAAAAAACTCATTTTTTTAGAAGTGGCACAATGAATACCTATATAACTTTGATAAAGATTTACCATTTTTTACTATTTTATCTTACCTTCTCTCTTTAATACATACATTTTTTTTTCCTGAAACTGTGGAGAGTTAGTTCCCTGAAGACATTGTGGCTTCTTACCCCACAATACTTGTCTTCCAAGAACAAGGGCATTCTCCTGTATAACCCTCATCCAGTCATCACATGCAGGAAGTGTCACATTAATACAATACTACCATGAAATACACTGCCCATATTCAGATTCTCCCAATTGTCCAATAGTGCTCTCACTCTGTTTTAATACTCAGTAACCAATTAAGGATCATGCATTGCTTTTAATTGTGATATATCTTAAGTCTCGTTTAATTCAGGACACCAGACTTTAAACGGACTTTAAATTTTTGTTTGTATTTGATAGCATTGACATTTTATTTATTTATTTTTATTGAGATAGAGTCTCACTTTGTCACCCTCAGTAGAGTGCCATGGCTCACAGCAACCTCAAACTCTTGGGCTCAAACGATTCTCTTGCCTCAGCCTCCCAGCCTCCCTAGTAGCTTGGACTACAGACGCCCACCACAATGCCCAGCTATTTTTTTTTTTTTTTTTTCTGTTTGTTTGTTTAGCAGGCTCAGGCTGGACTTAAACCCACCAGCCTTGGAGCAAGCACCCCATGCCCTAGTCTCTGAGCTAGGGCGCCCCTAACATTGGCATTTTAAAAAGAATCTACACCAGTTATTTTACAGAATGTTCTCTATTTTGATGTATATGCTTCCTCTGCTAGATGAAAGTTAAAAGGTAAAATATTGGCAAAATTCCAGTAAAATGACTCATAAGCATTTTGGCTAGAATATCATAGAGTTGAAGTATCCCTTGAGTGCACCACAGTGGGGGACATATTATATAAGTTTGACACATTATTTGAGATACTAACTTTGATCACTTGGTTAAGATGGAGTCTGTCAGATTTCTCCATTGTAAAAATACTGATTTCCTTTGTCATAAATAGTCTCTCAGGAGATACTCTGAAACTGTATTGCTCCCCAGGAGTTTTTCACCAGTTGTTTTCACATCCACTGATAGTTCTTACCCAAATAGTTATTACAGTGATCATTGCAAAATGGTGATTTTTCTATTTTCTAATATTTCTATTATGCCCCATACATTTATTGGTTTTTTCTCTTTTGAACCCATGATAATCAGTCTTCTGCCCTATTGCTCTAACAAAACTGCTATTGTCAAGGTCACCAATGACTTTTGTTTACTAAATCTAATAGACAAGCCTCAGTCCTCATTTTATTTGGTAGATTAGCTGCATTTCACAAAGTTGATCCTTCCCTTCTTGAAATACTTTCTTTAGTTTTCCTCTGAGAAACCTATAGAATGACTCCTTGTCTATCTCCTTCCCTGGTTCTTCAGCTTCCAAACCTCTAAACATTGAAAAACCTGAGGGCTCAGTCTTCATACCCTTTACTACAACTCAGTATGTGGCAGCTTAATTCTTCTAATTGCCCAGACCCAAAACTCTGTCATTCTTTCTTTGCTTTCTTTTATCTTCTACCTCAATCCATCAGCAAATTCTGTCAGCTTTGTTTTTAAAAAATACGTCAAATCAAATCACTTCTCACCACCACCAGTGCCCTATCCTTAGTCTAAGCAACTACCACATCTAGGCTCAACAATTGCCGTAGTGTCCTAGCCTGTAGGGATCTTATTTAAAATGCAAGTCAAATAATGACCCCACACCTATCTAACTCACAATAAAATCTATTGTTTCTACACAGATTATAAAGTTTTACATGCTCTGGCCCCTAACTACTTCTTTGATCTTCTCTTTTGCCAGTTTCCTATTCACTAACTTCAGTGGGCTCCTCTTACTGTGGTTTAGTTACTCACAATCAACTAAGTGGAAAATTCCAGAAGTGAACAATTTATGAGTTTTAATTTCATGTCATTCTGAATAGCGTGATGAAATCTCAGGCTGTCCCACTTCACTCCACTGAGGACATGAATCATCCCTTTGTCCAGTATATCACTGCTGTATATACTCCTCAACCACAAGTCACTTAGTAGACACTTAGTAGATCAGATTGTGCTACATAATAGCACTTGTGATGAAGTAACAATTATTTCAATTAATAATTGTCATAAAGCACAAGCATAGTGATGCTGGCAATTCAGATATGCCACAGAGAAACCAATAAGATGCATCTCTTAAGGAAAAGGGGAAAAAGTATTAACTTAATAAGGAAACAAAGGAATACCGTATATACTCAAGTATATACGAAAAACCCGAAAAACCCGAACTCGGCACAAATTTTGTGCCAAAAAAACTTGGCTTATACTCAAGTATATAGGTAATGCAGTTTTGCTCTGCACCTTGAGCTACAAAACTTTAGAGCTTCAGTGTGTGAACAGTGCTTAGTTGAGATGGAAAGGCATTGAATTTGTTAGTGGAAGACATCAGCAGAAATATGTTTTAATTATAGTAATTAGATTGATACTGCCTAAGGTTTTAGGCATCCCCATGGGATCTTGGAATGTATTCCCTATGGATAAGGGGAGACTATTAAATACTTGCTATTCTATTTATATGGAAAACACTCTCAAATAATCCATATATTTCACTGTCCCTTCATTCAAATCTTAAATGTCACCTTATCAGAGAGGTTCTTTCAGATCATGCTATCGATAATGAGTTTACTCTTCCTTATATTTTCTCTCCCTTCCCTTTTATTTTTTCTTCTTAGTCTTTGATATAGTATATATTTGTTTTTTATTTATCACCTATTACTCTCACTGGAATGTGTGCCCTATAGCTATAAGGATACTGTATATATCCAAGCCTTAGAATGTGCCTAGCACATACTATACACCTAATAAGTATTTGTTGAATTGACTATTGGAAAGAAAAGGAAGGGGTTTTTTTTCTGCTTCCAATGAAAATCTTAATTTTATAACTGCTCTTTTTTCCATTTGAAACGTTTATAATTTTTCAAAGTTGAATTTTTGTGAGTTGTATAAATTAATGGGTTATTTATAGTTTTTCAGTTTCTTACTACTAATCCCAGAATGTTTCACAGTGTGGATGTAGTTCCTTAAAAGGCAACCAAAATTCTCAGATGCTAACCTAGTTTTATTGCTTTTATTATAAAGAAAAGCACAAGATCTTTTATTAAATCATTCATTTATGAATTTTAAAAGCCATCAGGACAGAAGTATTTATTTTACTGTCCTACATAATCCTCTAGAAAATCTAACTGTTTTCTAGTGGCTAATGAAGGGAGAAAGTTCCAGCTTCTTTTTCATGTTTTAAAAGTAAATATTAATCACATGTTGTAAGATTAAACTAATGAAAACAAATGGGAAATTTTTAACTCACCACCATCTCCCTTGTATTTTTTTGTTTTACTTATTTTGTTTCTCTCTGTACCATATATATGTGGGACTTAAATAATGGGAAAAATACGTAAGACTTCAAATCTCGTTTTAGCAGTTCCTAGAAGTTACCAAGATATACATCTCTGTTTTAACTAGTGAGGCAATTCTCATGCCTGTTCTGTTGGTATGCAGATATGTGGGTGTTATTTAGAAATGCCCTAATGCTACCATGTCTGTGTCTCCAACATCAGATGATAGATTTTAAGAACAACAGCAAGGTGTTTATATGTATTTTATATTGGATATCCAGAAATGTTAAGAGTTAAGCATTATCCTTAAGAGATGATAAGCAATTAGCTGTTTCACAGTGCTTCTGGTGAATAGAACTTATGACTGTCTGTTCTCAGAGTATTTTTAAAGTTTACATTAAATATGCCATGTTGTTATTCAAGAAGATTAGAATAATTATACTACTGTATTTGAGCTCTTAAACGTAGCTTTTATAGCTCTCAATTTCAAGAAAAAAAATGATTTGGTGCCTTTTCCTTTTATTGCTACCTCAGTGAGCATGTGACTGAGTTTTACATGCTTTTTTTTTGGGGGGGGGGGGTTGTTTTGGTTTTTTTGAGACAGAGCCTCAAGCTGTTGCTCTGGGTAGAGTGCTGTGGCATCACAGCTCATAGCAACCAATCTCCAACTCCTGGGCTTAAGCAATTTTCTTGCTTCAGCCTCCCAAGTACCTGGGACTACAGGCACCCGCTGCAACACCCGACTATTTTTTGGTTGGAGTTGTCGTTGTTTGGCAGGCCCACGCTGGATTCAAACCCGCCAGCTCTGGTGTATGTGGCTGGCGCCTTAGCCGTTTGAGCTATAGGCGCTGAGCCCTAAGTTTTACATGTTAAGTAATTTCTGAAGGTCCTGGGAAATATGATTGCCCCAAGGGGGAAGGGTTTGTAGTCTTTGTTTTCTGACTGTATTTATTGGAAGTAGATTTTAAAGTATGTGTAAGCATTTTGAACCAAAGAGATAGGAAGAAGCAAGGTTTCCTAAAGCAAGTTCTAAAATAATCCCTAGAGATTGGGGCTAATGAAAGCAGTCGGTAGTTAAGCATTTACTGTGCTAATAGACACTGTGATTCTCAAAAAAATTGGGTAATTATTAATTTTCCAAAACTACTTGATGATGCAATTATTTTTTCCTTTTGGTATCTCCTTGTACTATGTATTTCCTCTTGATATCTTTGAGAGACTAATGTTCCATTGTTTGGAATTTCTAAAATAGTGGTATCCATGGCAAAGCAAACAGCATGTTTAAAACATCAGAAAGTTAATTAGAGCATGTTGTGCTTGGAGAATAATTGGTAGTTCTATCTGGGCAGAAAACAAATGAGAATATGGAGGAAAAGGAGTGGCAGGAAGTGAGCTGGACCAACATATAATATCTCAATGTTAAAAACTGATAGGATCAGCATTTGAGGAGCCTATGAAAACTTTAAAGAAAGAAGTCATATGAACATAATTGCATTTTACAAAGCATGGGCATGAAAAGGTGAGAAAATATGGCAGAGTGTTTAATTAGAGATGATCACAGCAGTACCAGTGGGAAATAAATAAGAGCATGAACTGAGGCTATGGCAGTTGGTTGGAGGATGACGAATAGATGACGGTACCATTTATAAATAGAAAGGATACCAGACATGTTTAATTTGAGATCTTTGAATGACTTGGACAGATATAATAAGGATGCAACTGAAAAATCTAATCTGGATCTGGTCTAAAGTCCCAAAGAGCAGTATTAACTGAACTACATATAGATTTGGGTGTCTTGGGTATAGAATATGATGTCTCCAACTATGAGAGAACTGAGGGAGGCGTGGAAGGAGGGAGAGAGAGAGAGAGAGAACTTGAATAGACATTTTTCTAATAAGAAATATTTGCCCATGCTTTTAAATTACACATTAACTTTATGTCCACCCTGTGTATATATATTTATATGTGTGTGTGTTACATGTATGCATAAATTTCATTTAGCATCATTTTTTCTTCTTGCTGGAGTTCTTTGACTGTTTCTTACAGTGTATGCCTATTAGTGACAAATTAGCCTTGTATATATAAAAAAGTCACTGTTTTGCTTTTTAAAAAATACATTTTAAAAATGTTCAAACAAAAAAAAAATATATTTGCCCATCCCAACTTGGTATTTTATAATTAATTCAGATTTACTGGGGGCGGCACCTGTGGCTGAAGGAGTAGGGCACCAGCCCCATATGCTGGAGGTGGCAGGTTCAAACCTGCCCCCAGCCCCTGCCAAAAACTGCAACCAAATTTACTTCTAGGTTCTTCTGTTCTGAATTTCTGAAAATTCTTTTTAATGGTCATGGAATCTAGAGAGTATTCCTTTGACAAATAAACATCAAGAATGTTGAAATTACTTGGGTTATTTGTTGGTTGGTTTTGCATATGTGTACTTGTGCATATTCACACTTATGCAAACTATTAAACTATTAAAAACAATAGTTTTTAATGAGCTATTAGCTATTCCTTTCCCACTTTAAAGTCTAAGCAGTGAAGACATAAGAGAAGAATTAGTACTTATTAATGTTTGGTCATAGCCAAAAGAAGCACTTGCCCCAGACATACAATCACCACTAAAATAAGTCTTGAATAAGTTTTTTTTTACAAAATCAAAGTTATTTATAAATCCATGCTTCAACTCCAGCCCTCCTGCCACATGACATCTCCTTGAGAAATAGAATTTATTATCTGTTTTGTGCTGATTGTGAGATCAGAATTCGACATATTATCAAAATACCAAAGAATGAGGTTTAATAGTGATGAAAATTTCTCTGGTGTCAGATATACAGATGAAACCCAGGGAGGGAGGCAGCATAGAGCATAATAAAATTAAGAAGAGTTTTTATTTTTTTCTTAATAATATAGCAAACTTTACTACTATGTAACAGACTTACTGATAGTGTTATGTATATTTGGTCTCTATTCAAAATGTTTTATTGATAAGTATTTATGATTCCTGGGATGGTAGATAAGAACACTGGCACTGTAGTGTAACTGGCAGGATTCAGATCTTAGCTCCATCATGGAGTAACTATGTGACCAAGGCAACTTAAGTCACTATTTTTGCATATGTTTATCCATCAGATACTACAATGATGGTATCAACCTCCTTGAGTTTTTATAATAAAGAATTGAAATAATAAATAAAACATGCTTAGCTCCAGCAATCCCAGTGTTAGGCATTTACTCAAAGGAAAAAAAAAGCTTTGCATGAAACTTTGTTTCATGCAAAAAATTGTTTAAAATTTTGTATAAAATTATCTTCAGGCTGTGTATAAGGTGTAGATGAAACATAAATAAGTTTAATGTTTAGACTTGAGACCCAGTGATATCTCATTATGTATATGCAAATATTCCAAACTCCAAAACACACTGGTCCCCTAAGTATTTTAGATAAGGGATTCTCAACCTAAGTTAGTGACATGGTGGGATAAATATTTATAATTGTTTCCTGTGGCTGGCTTCTTGTTATTCAGATCTCACTTCACCTAGTCAGTTTCAACCATGTCATTCTGCTTTAATTTCCTTCATATAATTTATCACTTGATACAATTTTTTGTTGTTCAACTCCCATTGCTGGGAGTAAGCATCTCCCATATTTTCCATTGTGTCCCAGCACCAGGGCTAGACACATAGTAAGTGCTTTGCAAATATTTGCTGTGTTAATGAACTACTCTGTAGAGATTTTAATGAAAGAATTGGGAAAAGAGAGGATTCAAAATTTCAGTTTAGGAACTGAAATATAAGTCCTTTTTCTGCTCTGCCCAAGCCCTGAACCTGTGTATCAGTAGACTCAGAGCCCCAAACAAACAGGTACCATTTCAGTATAGCTTTAGCTGTTTTAGATCTGACACCTGTTGTTACTTCAGATTAGAGATGGCGATCCAGGTGTCCCTACAGTGCAACCTTACTCTGTCTAGCCCATTGTATTTCTCTTTTCCTAGACTCTAGTGGCTGGACCACTGCTAAAAACTACTGCTTTTAGTTCCCACCCACCAAATTAGACCTGTGTAGAAATCAATTCTTGGACAGATGGAATCCCTTTTGAATACTAATTTGGATGACTATTCCTGTGCTTACCTAAGCTTAGAGCTGGGTTAGATTCTAGAGTCTTTCTTTTTCCCATCCTTTGCTCCTGAAATCCCAACATATTTTACCATTAGGTCCACAAGGTTTGGGACCCTTAGAAAGGAAAAGGAGCAGTAGGACTGGTATACAAGATTGCCTTTAAAATTATAGTTAATAGCCTAGATAACTGGTATGAATACCACCATCGTGGGGTGTTAATTGTTGGGCATAATAACCATTCTTTATTTTGATTATGCTCTTAGTGTCCAGTACTATTTCATGTGTACCTAGTAAATACTATTCAATGATAATAACCCTTATAAGGCCCTTGTTAGGATGTCTTTCTGATACTCTGTTGCTGCATAAATAACTGCTGCCAAGCTTAATGCCTTTAAACAATTGTTTATTTTACTCACAGTTCCGCAGTTTAGTTAGCGCTTGGTGAGGAAGTTTGTCTGTTCTCCATACAGCATCAGTGAGGGAGGCTGGACTTCCTAAAGCATGGCACTTGTTCCAAGAGCAAGCATCTCAAAAGACAGAAAGTTGGTAGAAGCTGCCAGAATAAAGGACAGTATTGCCTCTGTATTACATCTGTATTATATAAGACAAGCAGTCACAGAACTCACCTTTTAAAGGAACAAAGATGCCATCCCTGAGTGGGAATACTATATATCAATGTAGTATTAAATTATTAAAGAATTTAAGTTTATGTCACTGTGAATATTCAGCATTTTATTTTTTAAACAAAATGTATCAAAAATTTTTTTAATGTGTGGGTCAGATTATAGTGGAAATTAGAATACTATACAAAAAAGATTTTTTTTTTTTTTTTTTAATCACTTGACTTTGGGAAAGTTAGCACTCCCATTTCAGGCTACTAAATTTCCATTTAACCTAATTGCTATGAAACACCAAATTAGAAGCCAACTGAGAATTATTTAAATGGCCTCAAACAGTTAACAAAACTATTAAAATAACTTACTGTTGTTAACTTAAGCCTCTAAAAAAGACACAGAAGAAATAAATACCTAAACTATTTTCTAGAGTTAAATTTTTTGTTCTAGAAACATTTCAGTTTGGTCTCATGGGCAATTTGGAAGCTATTATAAAGAGTTTTTTTGTTTTGTTTTGTTTTGTTTTTTAAAGAAAAAACAACCAAAATACCAGAGCAAGGCAATATTTATGTGGTGTAAGTTGTATTTGAATGAAAATTTTGTGTTCAGCTTGGCCCCTGTAGCTCAAGTGGCTAGGGCACCAGCCACATACACCAGAGCTGGCGGGTTCAAATACAGCCCACCAAACAACAATGACAACCGCAGCCAAGAAAATTATGTATTTAATTAATTTTGGGCTCTTATATTCTAAAGCAAAAGTATCTTATTCATCCTAGAGAAAAACAACAGCAGGAATAATAAGGTGTAAAAATTTCCATTATTTGCTGTATTTAAGCTTTTCTCTAAACAAAAGCAAAAGCTTTGATTTGGTAAATAATGTGACTATACTTCCTTCAACTTTTGTCTTTCAACCCAGCATCTTGTCTAAACATCTTTTAGTTATCAGCTTTTTAAAAGATGCTTTAGAATTATATAGGAAGGGTGAAATGTACATGGTATTTCTAGTCAGTATTTGCAGTACCGTAACATCAAAGATGTTCCCAATCTATTTTCATTTCTTTCCTTTTAGATAATCTGATTTGGCAACAAATTTATTGTTCAATTTCCCCCATGACACTGTTGCATAAAATCAAAAAGTTTGTTACAGTCCCCAGGTGGAGAAGTGCCCTCTCTTTCTGGAAAGGGTGACACTTGTAGATAAACTCATTAAACAGAGTGACTTGTTTGACCTCTAAGGCCTCATTGATCCATTAACATCAGAAACCAACGGTTATAAAACAGGTCTGTGTAGGTTGAGTTGGTTGGTTGATTTGTTTGTTGTATGATTAATATTTATAAGGTCATTATTACCCTAGTTAGCAAGTATAAATGGGCCACGTTTAACATTCTGGATTCCAATGACTTCTGTCTTCTCGATTAATAATTATTGGTGCACTAATATTATATAACCAAGTTTTAAGATGCCGTGGCACTGTTACACTGCTGTTGATTTCATAGACTGCACTGTGGAGTGTGTGAATGTGGGGGCAGTTTCAGATGAGTAGCATTCACTATTGCAAGAGTATTATCGCTCTGAGTTCAGTGCAGCAAAGAGGATTAGTGAATTGAGCTATAAAATTATAATTTTTAAAAAATCCACAGGATAGGGCGGCACCTGTGGCTCAGTGAGTAGGGTGCCGACTCCATATACCGAGGGTGGTGGGTTCAAACCTGACCCCAGCCAAACTGCAACTAAAAATAGCCGGGCATTGTGGCGGGCACCTGTGGTCCCAGCTACTGGGGAGGCTGAGGCAAGAGAATCGCCTAAGCCTAGGAGCTGAAGGTTGCTGTGAGCTGTGATGGTACAGCATTCTACCAAGGGCAATAAAGTGAGACTCTGTCCCTACAAAAAAAAAAAAAGAAAAGAAAGAAAGAAAAATCCATAGGATATAGCAGGTGTGCTAGATCTCCAAAGAAATGCTTTGAAAACAAAACAGCAAAATAATTTTTAGTAAATACGTCTAATGTGTATCCAAGCACCCAACCATTTTCCTTTCACAAGTTAAGTTATAACTTGAAAAATACTTATTGCATTAGGCTAAGAAAGAAAAAATTCAGAGCGGCCTGATTTGGGACATAAATAATAATACTAGACTAACATGTATCCTGGGTGCACCTGAACACATTTTTCATTGATTTTTTTTTTTTTTTTTTTTTTGTATGTGCTGTTTTGCACCAACGAAAACTGCTGGTGTTTTAAAACATGGCTTCCTCCCTGCTTAAAAATTGGGTTTTTTACAAGTATCCAATGTATTCAATACTAATATGAAGCCAGTAGATGAATTAATACATGCCCACGCAAGAGAGAATCTCAATTTAATTCAAGTTGGGGGTGGGGAAGAATGGAAAGCAGAGGTGGGAGAGGGATGGGTGTGCTCTCACCAATAGGTACACTGTGAGGGTGTCTGACGCCTCCTGGGTGAGGAGGAACAACTACAGCGGAGACCTTACCTAACAAATGCAAACGTAACCTAATCGTTTTACCCTCACACTAATATGATTTTTTTTTTTTAAATTGGCTTTTTTACCTTTGTACTTTGTTTTGGGCCAGTGAAAACAACATTGAAGTTGTCTAAATAATCAAATACCTCTTAACTTGAATTGGACAAAGAAAAGACACCATTGCAAAATAATTACATCACAGAACAGATGACACCATTTATATTAAAACATTCTACACTTGGGTTTCTTTTTCCTAGACACTTAAAGAACCATCATTTTAGTCAGGCTAAAAGTAGATTGTAATTTTATGCTTATAAATGATGTCTCAGGGACAAGGATACTGGGTAAAAATAGAAAGCAGAATTTGATTTTTAAATTAATACCATATTCCCAAATACCACTTTTTTACCTTGCTGAATATATTTAAGATCCTGTTCATGTTTCCAGGGGGCTCATAATATTTATGAAACTGGAATGGGGAAAGGGAATATTTTATTAGAGCCAGTTTGTTTGTTTTTTTAAATAAACATCTAGGCATCTTGCTGCTGTATTTTTAGCTCAATCTCCATGGATGTTTTATGCAGCTTATAGTCTCTTTACTTAACCACAACCCTGAAAAGTACCTCTTTGCCATCAGCCTTCATTTTAGTGTGGATTTTGTTTTAGTATGCAAAGATGCAGTCTTAGTAAGAAAATATTTGCTTATAAAAGAGACCCAAAGGAGGTGAGGTAATTCTAAATTTCTACTAGAAATATGGTATAGAACTTGCTACTAGGCTCTGCACCCGTTGCACAGTGGTTACAGCACCAGCCACATACACCGAGGATGGTGGGTTCAATCCCAACCCAGGCCAGCTAAACAAACTGCAACAAAAAAATAGCCAGTTGTTGTAGTGGGCACATGCGGTCCCAGCTACGTGGTAGGCTGAGGCAAAAGAATCACTTGGGACCAAGAGTTTGAGGTTGCTGTGAGCTGTAACGCCACAGCACTCTACCCAGGGCGACATAGCAAGACCCTGTCTCAAAAAAAAAAAAGTTATATTTAAAATTTTTGTCTATCTCTTTGCTGTTAACAAAGGATAATTACTTTAGACTTTCTTTCATGACTTTTTTTTTTTTTTTTTTTTGCCTAGAAACAGTTAAGAAATCCACAGAGCAAAGACAGAAGTGTCTGTCTCCTTCCTTCCCTGCCTGGTTGTGGCTTCATTTAATAGGAGTATTTGTCAGTCTAACTCTCCAAAGAGCCTCAAAGTACTTTCCTTTTCCCCTTTTATCCTCCTCCCCTTTCCCTTCTTGTTCTTAATTCTTACTTCCTCCAAATTTAAACTGCATTGCTGTAGCAAAATATAAGGTGTATTTGGATGATAGAGGGATGGATAGAAGTATGATAAATCAAACACAGGATGCAAAATTTAATTGGCACATGAACTTTATGTCCATCCTATGTAATAAGTTGTTAATAGTAGGATCTAGATGGAGGCATTCATCTAGAGGCATTCATTGTACGAGTCTTTCAGCTGGGGTATGTGCCTGAAAATTGTCACATTAAAATCTCTTAGGAGTGATTACCCATGAAGGGTGAGATGACAAAGGTTTTTACTTGTGTGTTTAAATATTTTACAATTATATTAGAGAAAAAGGAAGACAATTCTTTTAAAAATTACATAAAATTTTTTTTCACAAATAAAGTCACAAGACTATTGACTTACATGGTCTTCGTGTTTCAAATTTACATTAGTTTATGATAAGTAAGTATACACAAAGAATTGGCTATATAATGATGATCACTGTCATTATAGTAGGAAATTGGTTACATAAATGATGGGGTGTGTGTAGTCAGTAGAATACTATACAGCCATTAAAATGTATAGGTTAGAAACAAATGCACTGACGTGGGAAGATTTTAATGATACAATTTTATATGCTATCTATAAAATTAAGAATTTCTGAATGTAGCTGGAGGTACCCAACATACACATAAAATGTTACTCAGTTACGAGGTTATGAAATGGTTTCTTATCTACATCTTTTTTAATCCACATTTTAAATGTTTTCCTTAAAACAAAATTTCTCTTTTTTAAGTTAAATTTAATAACAAAAAAGAAAAACACGAAAGTGAAGAAGAAAAGAAAGAATTTGTTATATTTCTGTGAAAATAGAGAAGAAAACCTTGCTATCTTTAAATAATTTTGGATTAAACCAAAAAGATTATCTCAGTTTTCTCTTTTATCTATATCACTAAAATCTGTTCTTTTGTATTTTCTTAATCTTGCTCTTGTAAAGAATGCACTTGAAATATGTGAAAACAAATAATTTCATTCATTCTTCTGAAGATATTTTCATGGACTTAACTAGTGGCTTTTGAAAGAAAAGTTAAGATGATTTCATGCTGTGGGGCCTAAGGCATTTCATACTTGAAAATATCCTATCTTTAATCTCTAATTGCATTACATTTCTGTGTCTGACTCATGAAGAAAGGAAGCTTCAAAGCACAAAAGGGGAAATTTAATTTCCCTCTAAATACAATAATTATTGATGATATAACGCCAATGTTCCAAGGTTTACAGATGTCCTACCCAGAAGAACTAAGAGTTTAAGGGTGTGTCAGTTAAATAATAAAACAATCTTTTCACTTATTCTAGATCTTCCTAAGAAGAGATCTTAGCAATATGTTGAAATTAGGCAATCGTTAACAATATGTCTCCTAGAGAGATAAAGGGAGAAGACAATTACTGTTACTTTTTTCCATTCACTCAACATTTATTAAATACTTTATTTATGACTCTGAGCTTAATGTTTTAGTTATTGTTTTTATTTTTTTAGAAGATGTATTTTCTCCTTAGATTTTCTTTCAATGACTATTGAAAGAACAGTTGGACAGAAAAAAAAGTAAAATAAGCAAAAATAGAGTTCATCTCTGAGTTCCATTTCTCTAGTCCACTCATGGTCAATAATATTGAATCTGTAACTCATTCCTGTGTGCGTGTGCGTGCGTGTGTGTGTGTGCGCGCATGTTTATGCTCCTCTCCTTCCTCTTCCCGGCTGGTAGTCTATTCTAAGTGTGTCTCCTCGGTCCCTTAAAATATATAATGTTTTGTGTTCTTTATCTCTTGTCCTTAGGTAAAATGTCCATTGACCGAGCTTTGAGGAAGCAGCAGCAGTTAAACAACCTTGTTTATGTGGTGACAAATCAGGCCAAACCTGGTGACAGAATTGTGGATTTCTGCAGCGGTGGGGTAGTATATCTCCTCTTTTATCACTTACAGTGTTTCTGCAATTGTTCTTTTTCTATATTACATTCAAGACCATGTTTTTGTTTGGCAAGATTTTTGTCTTAGAATGAGCAAAAGCCATGGAGAAAAAGTTAACTTGTTTCTTTTACTGACTTTTTCAGGGTCATGTTGGAATTGTCCTTGCTCACATGCTGCCATCATGCCAGGTAACATTCTGATAACAGATAAAAGGAAACATTGAAAAACTGTACAGTTCAGCTAACCAAATCTGGCTTCTCCTTGCTCTTTGAGTTTCTAGTCATTTACCCAAGTCAAGTACGTGGCATAAGCATTTTCTTTTTTCTTTGAAATAAACTTCTAAGATGCAGAATCTTAAGGAGAAAAAAGTAGAATAGGAACAGTTATCAATTTTTTAAAAGGCTTGTATATTTAAATAATTTAAAAAGAAATAACTTTCATTTTTATATAAAATAATTATGATTCTACTATTTTAATCTCCATGTAATTTTAAATGGAAGTACTGGCTTTTAAAACTTGCTGAGCATGTTCTTTTGGTATCTTGTTTGTGGTACATTGCATCAGTATTATACCAATAATAAGTTTTTGTTTTTTCGGTAGAGACAGAGTCTCACTTTATGACCCTCAGTAGAGTGCCATGGTATCACACAGCTCACAGCAACTGGACTTAAGAAATTCTCTTGCCTCAAGCCTCCCGAGTAGCTGGGACTACAGGCACCCGCCACAACACCCGGCTATTTTTTTGTTGCAGTTTGGCCAGGGCCGGGTTTGAACCCGCCACCCTCAGTATATGGAGCCGGCACCTTACTGACTGAACCACAGACACCGTCCAATAAAATTATTTTTAAAGAAGAAAAATTAAGGGGCAGCGCCTGTAGCTCAAAGAAGTAGGGTGCCAGCCTCATATGCCGAAGGTGGTATGTTCAAACCCAGCCCCAGCCAAAAACTGCAAAAAAAAAAAAGAAGAAAAATTAAAGTAATAAACCCGAAACCTGCCATAATGATCCATCAAATATTTTCTTTTGATGTTCTTGTCCATATTGCTGTTTATTATTGAAAATACAATTATAGTCCCTTGCTTTCACTCAATATTATACTATAAATATTTTACCTATTGGTAATAATTTTTCATACCATTATATTTTATGACTACATGTTTTTAAGTAAATATGCCATGATTTTTTTCAATCATTGCCACAATTTGTTAGCAGTTGTGCTGTTTTTAGTCTTCTGCCAGATTTAGTCAATTCCTCAAGTAATTATCTTTTAACAAAAAAGCTTAGGGGGAAATGTCATCTTTTTAAAAAATATTTACAAATTAACTGGAGCAGAGTCTTAGCTTGTGAGCTCTCTGGAAGGTATGAATTCTTTCAAGGGAATACTTTTGGAAGAAAAAAATGTGAAAAAAAATTATAGACATACTGGTCAGAATGACACAGAATGATTGGTGGGTGAGGGCATGTGGGAGGGCTGAGGGGGGGATTGTTCTTTTCTTAGAGAAAAAAGAGGAAAATGAATAAAGAATCTGGAAGAAGAGGCAGGTGTCTGTTTTATTATTAAGGAAAGCAACAATTTCATGATTAAGAAGAAAAGAGCTCACAGAGTAAAAGCCTGGAGAAGCAGAGTCAGGGATAGTGTTAGTATCTTTTTTTCCCTTTCCTAGTAGTTTTCCTATAAGCTTAGACAGGTTGAAACTCAAAAAGGGAAATCTTAGTTAAAACAAAGGCCAGAAAACCTTTGACGCCAAGTATACTTAAACAGGTTTTTTAAACAAAGGGATCTAAGATTTTTCCATAAGGACAAGATAAGAACTAGAAATGATAGTAATGAAAGTGACTTAATTCTTCCCATTTTTCTCCATCCAAACCATCTTCTCTGGGGTACTTTTGGAAATACCCAACTGTTTTTCCTGCCTTCTGCCTCAGCCCTATCAATTCATACTGTACATTTCCTGCCTTCTGCCTCACCCCCACCAATTCATACTATATGTTGCAGACTACTGAAACTTCCTTTACCACGTATGTGGGATCTGGCTCCTGTTTACCTCTCCAGCCTCACTTCTAGGCTTCATTTTCTGACCCTATCCACATTGTCATCATCAGACACACCATGCCCCAGAAATACCAATTTTCTCAGTTTTTCAAATACACCTTCTCTTTCTCACCTTGGGCTTTCATATATATGTCCCTCTTTCTGCCTGAAACACTCTTCTATTCCCAGCTAATTTGTGCTTATATTTTCAAGCTTCAGTAAATATGTTACTTCCCCATAAAAACCTTCCTTAGTCATCAAGTATGACTGCTCCCATAACTCATGTATATTGTGTGTCTTTGATTACTTATCACATCATATTATTATTGCCTGTTTCATTAGTATCACTATACTATACTATAAGAACAGTTTGAGGATCTTTAATTTTTCATTTTTGTGCCAGCTTATCTGGCATACTTCTTGGCACAGGATAGAGGGTCAATATAATATGTTCTACATTATTAAAACCATGAAATATAGTAATAATGCTTTGTCCCAATGTCTTAATTATGTTACTGAATATACTGTTATTTCCTGGGTCAAATCTAGGTTACATTAATAGAAAACAAGGAATTATCTTTAATTCGTGCTAAGAAGAGAAGTGATGAACTAGGTTTAAACAACATTTGGTTCATTCAAGCAAATATGGAATATTTTACAGGCATGTTTAATATTGGGGTAAGTAATTAAATAATTTCAATTTCTTTAATTAGATAAATAAGAAAAGTTATACGCCTTAAGCTAAAAAAGGGAGATAATTTTAAATTATTTGCTAAACAAAGAAATCTGTAACCTATACTTACATTTCCCTAAAGTATATATAGCGTATTAATATTACTTTTCTCATAGCATTTAATCATTATTTATCATTGGCTCATCTACCCAATAAGAACTTTCTTTTCTTCCTATGAAATTTCTAGTGCTTTTACTTTAGAACAATATTTGGCACATAGTAAGTGCTTAAAAGTGGTTAATAATTAAATGAATGAATTCTAATAAGATGACTTGCTGTGGTTTATTCTGCATTTTTGAAAGACAGTGGAAGAAAAGAAAAATAAAGACGATAATAAAAAAAGAACAATATTAATAGCTTGTTAGTAACCTGTAAATACTAATGTTGCCTTTAGATAATATTTTCTTTATCTGAGATTTGATATCTTCTTGTATTTCTAGCTTCTAAGAGATAGAAATTATGTTGATCATGTTTCTAAACCCTTAGATCAATATGTTGTTATTTGATATTAATAAAATTAATTTTATTAACAAATACTTATATTTGTTTATATTATATAGTATATAAAATATATTATATAAATATTTTTTAATTATTTATTAATAAAATTAATTTTATTAATATAATTAAAATTATTAATAAAAGACCTAAGATAGCTGATTCTACCTGATTGTGAAAAACAAAAATTTTGTGTTTTCTCATGGAATTTGACTTTCATAGATTTGTTAATCTTGCTGCTATTCTTTGTATTTGTTTTAAATAATGTTTTTTCTGCTTTTGATAAGAAGATATCTGTGTTCAATATAGAAAAATGCATAATAATACATATATATAAAGAAGAAATCATCTATTTGTCCACTATCAAATGATAGATACTGTCCTGTAGGATAGAGCTTAGGGTTAAAAGTACTAGGCACTAGGGGCAGAGTAATCTGGATAAAAACCAAGAATCACTGGTGACCATGAGTAGTGAAAACAATACTCACTAGACATAGCATACCATCTCAGCCCAAAGTCCTATACTAGCAGTCATAAGACTAAGGCAAGACAGAAGTACAGTGAACAGGATGTGTTAGGAGTTCAATCATGCAATTAAAGAAAAACTACTTCTTTTTTAACTTTTACTCTCTCTTTGAAACTTACTGCTGTATTGTATTTCCTCATGCTTGAGATTGTAATAAAAGCCAGTGAGGAATGTTGGGAGGAGCGACAACCTTGTTTCTCCTTGCAGAGGGCTTGCTGGCATTGGCCTTTTTAGAGCCCTCATTTCAATGCAGATGGACTAAGTGTTATTCATTTGTACTGAGTCACACTGACCCTGTCCCAAATCTTTGCTTTTATATATTTATTCACACTTATAAGTACACATTTACTTTTATGTGGACAATGTTAAGACCATACTACTTAGAGCTTATATAAGCTGAGTATTGTCATAAATATTTTTCCTACTTTTTAATCATGTTTCTTTTTTATTTCTTACTGGCATAATGTGATTATTACAATCACTGATAATTATGCATTACTTAAAATTTTGATACGTTTGCCAAATTACTTTCTAGGAAAGTCTTACTAAGATCATTCCCAACTGTACGTGTTGTATTCACATAAACCTGTCCAAGTGGAACTTTTCTCCAACTTCAGAGTACTTTTCAGTACTTTTTGTAGTACTTTTGATTTTCATCCAATGAAGTTTATTTCATAAATATTGACTACTGCAAATTGAGAGAGGGATTGCCTTTTTTTTTTTTTTCAGCCTAAAAAAATACTCATTTCTTTCCTTTGTAGACACAATCTAGAGTAATTATCTCAAGCCAGACCTATACAAAAAGAAGTAAACTGTTAATAAGAAAATTAAGGAAAATATAGACATCTGATCCAGAAAATTCAAATTAAAAAATACCTATGTGCAGCTTTAATATTACATATATGTTGAAATAAAGGTTAGAGTTTCTCCCACAAAACAAGCTATTAATTAAGCCAGTCCCCAAATTACCAGTCAACTAAGCAGAATGGTTAAGTAGCAAGATATTGCTACCTATTTATTCACCTCTAAAAATACAAAATTTCCAGCCTAAATCTGTTCCAGATGTATCTGTTTGCTTATAGATGCTTAATCATGCTAGCATGCTCTTTAACTTCCAAGTTAATAATTCACTAACACCAACTAAAAAGAAAAAAAATTATATTTATTTATTTACTTTTATATATTTTATATATATATATATCTTTTGGAAGCAGTATTTTTCGCCATATTTCAAAATAATGTACCTATAATGGCTCTTTTTCCTTCCACAATTACCTCTGTCAAGGTATATAGAAAATGAATTAAAATTACTTAAAAGGTTAAACCAAAATTAGTTTCACTCTCAAAATAATTTGCCTAGGAGAGTAATCAAGGTATTATCACTAGATAAATCAGACTAAATGCATCAGTGGCTCTAACTCTTTTTGAGTTAAATAACTTCCAGTAAAAATAGAGTAGCTAGAGAGGAAATCAGAATAGCCAGGTATTGGAAATGCATTAAAACTGTGTTAATCCAGGGCTTTATGATATTTCAATAAGGGCTTAGTTGACATCTATCTTTGCTTAGTAAATGTGGTTTTTGTTCTTTTACTTTTTTTTTTTTTTTTTTTTTTTTTTTTAGGTATAATATTAATGGTGTAAACAAGATTTTAAGGAGAGCATTTTAAAGTCTCAGAACCAATTACCTATAAGAACTTTAAACAAAACATTTATATATAAGAAATGAAAGATTGTTAGTCTTACTTCCATTAACACAGCAGTGAAAATGCATAGATTAATTGACTTTATTAACCTAGTTTAATTTGAAATAAATAATAGGAACAAATCTAAATATTTCAAGGACTTTTTTGGTATGGTTTCCAGCACCCCCAAGTACTGTACCTTCCTCATTTAAGTTTCTGATTACATTTGTTTACTCAAGAAACCTAGTTTTTTAGAAATAAAAATGCCTAATAAGCATATATACAAACATTCAGAATGCTAGTAATTAAATACATTTAATTTAAACAACAATGACACTCCATTCTTGCTCTTGAAATTTTCAAAGATTTTTAAAATACTATTACTCATTGGCTGCGAGGCTTCAGTGAGATTAGCGTATTCATGAAGGAACTTTAATAGTTTATGTGATGTTTGCAGTGATTTGTTAATCACATGAAAAATTTGTTATATGATAAACAAAATATGTAAATATATTGTTTAACAGCATGGATTTTAATAGTGGGCAGCTTTCTGCCAAACTCCCAGCTTGACACTTGGACTTGAACAACTTATTTATTAAACTCTCTGATCCTCAGTTTTCGTATAATAAAATGGGCATGAATATTTGACTAATAGAATGTTGATGCAGTATATGTGAGTTAAATAGATTCCAGAAAAATAATGTAGCCTGCCACTTAAAAAGTACTCAGTAAAGTGAGCCTCTTACTCTGTGCAGTATGATCCCCACCATCAAAAAGCTGCACTAAAAATAATGTGAGAAAATGATGCTGATATGTATTTTTTTAAGTGACTATCTCTATATGTTACATAATAATATTTTAAAATTATTTTTAGTATTGTCAGTCTTTCCCACATTTTATATTTATAAACGTAAGCAATAAAGATGGAAGAAATAAATATGTATGTTTAATATTATATGTCAATATACATACTTATTTGATATGTGAGATATATATATTTTCAAAACAAGTACTTGATTGTTATAGAAATATCTTTTGGTTGAATTATTCTGATTTTGATTATAAAGATTATCCATTAAAGGAAAATGTAAAAGTCTTTTTAAAAGTAAGAAATGTCCAAAAAAGATTTTAAAGGTTTTTTTCTCGTTTCTCTCTATATATATATTATAGCTACATGACACTGATTTGAGTATACACTGGTTATCAAAACTTAAAAGACAACTTACAATAGATTATAAAAGTGTATTTTTAAAGAAGATCAATGGTTGTTTTCTTTTCTAATACAGGATAAATTATCCTCAATATTATGACAATTTACTTTATAAGATTAAACTTTTTTGATAAAATTTGTAATATGTAAATCATATCCATGTTCTCAATGTTACAAAAATTTTATTCTCAAATAATATTATAGAAGGGGATGTGACCATGGAAAAATGAACATTTTGCATTAAAAACAAAAACTGTGAACAGTACACAAGCTATCCATCAAAATGTTTTCGTTGGATAATTCCAACAACAAATAGTCATCAGTTACCAATAATAAGGTACTGATTTCTAGCAGTATTGATAATTTTTTCTGTTTGTCAACATATATATCAAAATCTCAAAACAGTTTTACTTTTTTTTTTTTCACTATGTCGCGCTCAGTGGAGTGCAATAGCATCGCAGCTCACAGCAACCTCGAACTCTTGGGGTCAAGCAATACTCTTGCCTTAGCCTCCTGAGTAGCTAGGACTACAGGCGCTCACCACGACGCCTGGGTATTTTTTTGTTGCAATTGTCATTGTTGTTTAGCTGGCCAGGGCCAGGTTCCAAACCACCAGCGTAGGTATAGGTGGCTGGTGCCATAACCACTGTACAGTTTTACTTTTAAGTTATGTTTAGTTCTTTTTATTTTATTCATAATTTTAATGATTGTTTATGACTTATCAGTGTTGACTGTTTAATTACAAGCTAATTTTAGTTATATCTTAGTGTACAATTAAGATAAATGTGTAATTATAGACTGTAATTTAGTAACACTTTTGATGAATAATTATATAATCCTTATTTTAGAAAGCAAGTAACTTGAGAAATTATATGTTGCACAAGCACAATTTTAAAAAATCATTAAAGCAAAATAGAGGACTTCCAAGATGAACATGGCAGATACAGGTATTTCAGGAACCCTTCTCCCCAAGAAAGATCTGATCCCCCAATAACAAAAACCAAAAACTTCATCTTTGATGAAACTATACTCAAGATTCTATAACTTGAATCATAACAAGAACTGTGAAGATAAAAAACAGATTGATGAAAAATCGTAGGTTAATGAGTAGAGAGGAGGAAGGCCAAATTTAAATGTGTGTCAGGTTGGGGTGGCAAAGAGGATATTAGGCAGCAATATCATTTTGCTCCCACAGAATCCTAGAAAAGTTTTGGAATACAGGGCACCAGAAGGCACAGAGAAAGAGAATGAGGAGTGGCTGAAATCGTATTTTATTAAAAATACTTAGAGACCCAGATGCCTACCCTCATCTTGTGTAGACAAGTAACTACCTGTCTTTGACTCCTGCAAGGGACAAGGAGTTAATTCTGTGAAGAAACTGAACCAGAGAGACTCCAAGGTTAGCTGTGTCAGGCACAGAGGAGGGCAACAGTCATGTGCCATCCTGAAAACAAGAAGTGAGAATCTGCACAATGAATGATGGAGCTCTTCCCCACCCACTGTCTGCTTTCCAATTCTAAAAACACAGAAGCTAGGATCATTTCCACAATCAACAGGTGTAAAGATTCTTCTCTGTAGAAGCAGAACTGTCTACAGAGACAAGGACCACAGATACTATAGCTGTAATTAAAAAAAAAAAACAACAAAAAAAAAAAACAGCCAGCTAGGCCACCTGATCACCCAATCACTAGTAAAGCTCACCAATCTTCAAACTTTACCTTTCTATTGAGAATTTTCAATCAACTTCTTAATTCATTCTTCAAAATGAACTGACAGCCAAAGAAACACCATCCATGGAAAACTTTCAAAATGGAAGATAGCGACCAAAACAGCAAACACAACAAAAGATCTTATTCAGGGACAGAACAGAAAGGACAAGGCAGTAAGGAAACATGGGTATAATGAAGAAGAAAAAGAAATGACTGTTCAGAGGACAGAGAGGACTTCTTGGAAAATAAAAATATATTAGCAAAAATTAAAAAAAAAAATTAAAAGATGAAGTATTTTTTTTTTAAAGATGACATGTTGAACATCACCTAAAAAAAAAAAAAAAAAAAAAAAAGACTGAAAAAAAAAGAGAGAATCTGAAAAGAAGAAATTTTCTTTTACCTTTTTTCTTGGAGATTTAATCTAGGAATCTGAACCTCAGTAATAGCAGGACCAAAAATAGATAATAGATAAAATGGTAGAGGGGGAATATCAAAGAATATAGGAAAATGTACTAATAATGAAGAAAGCATTTTTCTTGACTAGAAAAGTTAACTCTGAGAATAACTAAATCAAAGCATATTGTGAAATTTCAGAAAACCAAAGATGAACAGTTCATTTTAAAAGTAGGCCATACACAAAAATTTAGAATCAACATGCTATCACTGTAGACAGTGAAACAATGCCTTCAATTCTAACAGAAAATTTACATTCTAAAATTCTATACCAAACCATCAATCAAGTAGGAAAGTAAAATAAAGAAAAATTTCAGACACTCAAGGCCTCAAGCAAATGTAATTTTATTTACCACTTTTCAGCAAACTACTAGAAAATGTGCTTCACTAAAATAAGAAAGTGAGAGCCAGATGTGGTGGCTTGTACCTGTAGTCTGTGCTACTCAGAGGCTGATGTGAGAGGATCACATGAGGTCAGGAGTTTGAGACTAGCCTCAGCTATAGAGCAAGGCCCCATCTCTAAAATAAAGAAATAAATGTAATTGATAAATAAAAGAAGAAAGTAAATTAGAAAAAGGAACAAATGACATCACATACAAGAGAGGATGAAGAGAATTCTTAGTGGGATAGCAGAGGGAAGTCTCAGGGCAAGATGTAGGCAGCAAATCTAGAAAGCCTTGACGCCATATTTTAGTTAAAGGTCAGAAGACCCAGGAAAGAGAACTGGAGCAAATCAATTATTTGACAGTTTTACACAGTGGAAAATTGTAGGGCATTTTACACAGCTTTTGGGTAAGAAAAGGCTTTGGATGTTTAACAAAATGTACAGCACACTTTTCTCGATAGTAACCAGTATATACAAAGCCATTATAAGAGGATGAAAAGGGAAAGAGGTATATAAAGTGCAAAAAAACCCAGACTCTTCTTCCATAATAGAAAGACTATAAATGATGTCATAATACCCACTTAGGTTAGGCCCAAGCCTGCTTCTGTCTAAAATACCTGTGGTTAAGAATCCTTCCTTGAGAAGTAAAAGCTCAGAGCATGACTGTGCTGGGACAAGATTAGAGATCATTCAAGTCAACCTTCTCATTTTACAGGTAGAGAATTTGAGGCCCCAAAAGGGGAAGAGCAACATAGCAAGTTAATGTGAGAGTTGGAACTAGAGTCCATTCAGTGACTCCCTGTTCACTGCCGACATCTAAAGAAAAGAGCAAATAGGAGCATAGAGAACTAGGATAAAGTCTGCTTTGGAGTTAGACATACTGAGCTTAAAAATTGGTTCCATCACTTGTGACGGTTCCGTGCAGCCAAGTGATTGGCTCCATCACTTGTGACTCAGCCTTTTTGAAGCTTAGGTTCTTTATTTGTAAAATGCAGGATAATGATACCTATGTGCATGACTTGAGCTAGGAAAAGGCTCAATAAATGTTGAATGAATCTTTTAGCAAAAGAAGGACAAGGAGTCTAATAGAATCGTAAATATGTCCTATTAAAGTATGAATAAAGTATAGGCTTGTTATATTTCAAAATAGGTCCAAAATTCAGAATCAACATATACTCGTTTCTCTAAGAATCAACTATACCATTTTCATTATGTAAGAATGAAAATACAGTCTTGCTTTATGAGCTGCCAGTTCAAAGACATTATGAGCATGATGATTAATTTCATTTACTTACTACTACATATAACAGAGATGTGCAGATTGATGTTTATTTGCTGTTGAGTTTTATTTCAATGATTTACATATTAAGGTAAGTATTGTACTTAGAATTTTTTATCATGTATAGATAAAGTAATAAAATGTTAGGAAAGGGCCTTTAATTTATAATTCATTAATTCTGTAGCATATATCTGGATCAGTAGCCTTTACCTTTACTCTAGAACATGCACTTATCTTGGCTTTTATGTCCTTTTTATTGGAATTCAGTATATATACAGAGAAAGGTATAGATAATAAGAAACTCACTATTTCAATGGTCTTTAAGATTCCTTCCACCTCCAAAGATACTGGTTGAAGAGGGCAAAGATACAACTGAAAGAGTATGAGCTGTGAAGTCAGACTCAGATTCAGAGTTCATCTGGAATGCTTGCTAACCAGGGACCTTGGGCATGTTGTTATAAATGAAGATAATAAGAACTACTTAAAGTATTAAATCAAGAAAAAGAAAAGGATATAAAGAAAAAAAACTGTCACAATTTTGCTATCTAGTAGGTACTTAATACATGCTATTTCACTGTGACATTCAAGGCTTAACCTCTCTGTGCCTAAATTTTCTCATCTGAAAGTAATACCTCCTTAGAGATTTGCACACTCATGTTCATCTCAGCATTATTCCCAACAGCCAAGAAGTGGAAGCAGCCCAAGTGCCCATCAACAGATGAATGGATAAACAAAATTAGTATATACAGACAATGGAATATCATTTAGCCTTAAAAAAGAGGAAAATCCTGTCATATGCCACAACATGCATGAAACTTGAGGACATTATGCTAAGTGAAACAAGCTAGTCAGTGATCTGAGCCGGGGAATACTTTTCATTTCACAGTATCTTCTGGTAATTACCCTATGACCAAGGATGGAGATAGTCCACATTCATTGTTAAAGCTGCAGAGCATTTCGTCATGTTTATTCAATGGAGATAGTCCACGTTCATTGTTAAAGCTGCAGAGCATTTCGTCATGTTTATTCCACCAGTCCTCTCACAGTGGAAACTTGGGTTATTTCCATTTTGTTGTTATTTCAGATATCAACTCAGTGAATAGGTCTTTTTATATTTTTGCTAGTGTGTCTCTTAGATAGATTTTTAGAAGCGAGACTGCATACATATAATTTTACTAGATATTATTACTAAACGTCCCCTCAATAGTCATGACATTTTTGTATTCCCCAGCAGTAAATGACAATATTTCCCTGCAGTCCAACCTATTGACTGCCAACCAATTTTAGGATTTTTGCCACTGTAATAGGTGGAAAATCATATCTTAATATAAATACTTATTTTAAGCAATATTGACCAACTTTTATTTAAGGACTATCTACATGTTTTTGTTTGTGAACTGTGCATGTCTCACCTTCATTTTGTCATCAGATTATTACACTTTTTTATATTAGGGATATAACCCTTTATGCTCTAAGTTGTAAATTTTTTCCTACTTTGTCATTAGTCTTTTTATTTGTGAATTTTGGTTTGTTGCCATTCACATTTTTTTTTAATTTTTATCAAATTTATTAATTTATCCCTTACTATATGTGGATTTTTCAGCCGTAGTATTTCTCACTCCCTTATGAAGGAATTCACTCATGTCTTTCCTCCCTTATGAAGGAATTCACTCAAACGTTCAAATGGCTAATTCATTTGAAACATTTTTCTTATGTATGGTGAGAGGAAAAGATCTAATTTTTATTTTTTATATGGTTACTAAGTTAACCCAATATCACATATTAAAAAGTCCCTCTTTTCTCCCCTGGCTTGAAATAACCACCTTAATTGTATGCTAAATCTCCATATCAAATGGTAACATTGACCTATCAATTTTTTGCTAGTTATTTCTGATTTGCATTTGATAACCATGGAACCTAGAAGTATGTCATGCAATAAAGCCTCTTAAACCTAAAATCTATTACTGGTGGATAATTATTATATTATCTATAACCTATTGTGTAATAGTCCTTCGATTTAGTGATTTTGTTTAAATGAGGGAAATAAACTTACTGTTTATTTCATGCAGCAAAAAGAATGGGAACCCACATAAAGAGAAACTTAGAAAAATACATTCTCCAAGGTTTTCTTTATTCAAAGCCTCTAGAAGATTTTGCAGAGAAGCAGCCTGATGTAATTAATGCGTGAGGTCAGGATTTGGGGTCAAGATCCTGCCCTTCAGTAGCTGTTTTGTTGTGGGCAAGTTCTTAATTTCCTCAAGTCTTAGTTTCCGTGTTGCTGAAATGAGGAAAGTAAAATCTTTCAGGAGCTGTTGTGAGCATGGTTGTGGGGGCCATCACCCAGCTCAGCATAGTACCAGTTAAGTGTCTGTTCTCAGGTCTTTTCTTTGAAGGGAAAATGCATGTGTAATTTTCACTATGAGATTATCTCTAGCTACTCATGAAATTAAGGATTAGCCTGATTTTTACTCGGAAAAGCTGACTACAGACAAGGGGCAGATGAGAAATCAAAGTTGTGCACTTTTTCTTTCCCTGTAGTTGTTGCTGCCTTCACCAGAGGGCAGCCTTCCTAGGCTCTATTTTAGAGTAAAATAGGAAGAGGTGGGCTAACGGCAATCCTTAGAGATTGTAGACTTCTTAAGCAATGTAAGTCTAAAAGCAAAGGAGAAGTCTTAAAGGAGGAAGGTGGAGAACAGAGATCTTGTTTTCCTCTTCTTAATATAGTATCCTTTTTAGCTTTCTAATTCAAAAAGGAGACTGGCTAATAAGACTTCCAGAAATTTCCAGAAAATCTCTTTGAGTGCTCCTCCCTACCATGAGGGTGGTGAGATCTGTCTCTAGAAGGAAATTTATAATCCAGTATAATTCGTCTCTCTCCAGAATGAAATGGCGTTGTAAGAATTTTTCTGGCAATGTTAATACGTTTTTATTACTCTTTTAGGATCCTCATATCTGATTTTCTTTCATAGTGTTCTAGTTTGCTTTTTTAAGCCTAATACTTTTTTTCATAATTGTTGCTTTAGAATATAATAAGTTTATAGGTATATTTAAGGATGTGTGTTTTGAATACATTTTTAAATTTTTTTTAGTTATTTTTATTTTCACAAATTATTGAAGTCTTATTCATTCTAATTCATAATTTCATTCTTTCCTCTTAAAAAAAAATTCATTGAGGGCGGTGCCTGGGGCTCAAAGGAGTAGGGTGCCAGCCCCATATGCCCAAGGTGGTGGGTTCAAGCCCAGCTCAGGCCAAAAACAAACAAAAAAAAAAAAACCTCATTGAAAGTAGTTCATGTAATCATTCAATGTTAAGTGTCATCATTATATGAAAACACCTTGAAAGGTACTATATAAATATGACTTTTAATCAGGTTTTTTAAAATACAAGGCTAATTAGATATAGCATTTGCAAAACATTTTCAAATACATTTTTATTTAACTTTTGCAATAACATTGCGGTATGCCAATAACAGCCATAGTTTATATGGAGGAGACTAAGGCGTAAAGAAGTTAAATTTTCAATGGTCCAGAGCCTCATAGCCAAACAGAGTTGTAGACTAGAAATTCCCATTTCAAATCTATTGTTAATGGCACAAGCTACAATTGAACTAAATCCATAATCAGCAAAAACTCTGGTTTACATATGTTTATACCAAATTCTCCAAGTTAAAATTGTGTCAGATTTCCCATTGAATGAATCTTATGCTTCACTTGCGATGTTCCATTTGTAACTTTCAACTTTTCTTAATTTTCTTATACTTCTCAATATGAATAGCTAAGTAGTCCTTTGGTATATACAAATCAGAACTATTTAAAAGACACTGAAGTGGCACTTTTGTTTGTTACAAAAGACCATCTCACTGAGGTCTGGTTTTATTTTCCAGGTGGCGCTGCATGCTTGCGGAGTGGCAACGGACATGGTGATTGCCCACTGTATCAATATACGGGCTTCTTTTGTTGCGTGCCCTTGCTGTTATGGTTTCATTCAGAACACCTCAAAATTTAGTTTTCCAAAAAGGTGAAATTAGTATTCTACCTAAGGCACCTAATATAGAGATAAACCAGCACATGAAACTTATTTGATGTAAAGTTACAATGAGATTTCATTTTGAACTCATTTCCTCTTTCTGCAGTAGCAAATATTGTTTATAAATTGTGTAAGAAAGAAACAAACTACTTTCTGTCTGTCCCTGATTTTTCCCTGGGTTCAGCTCTTGGTGACATTTAGAAACAAGTCTATCTAGGAATCAGTCTGTCAGCTTCAGCACTTCTGTATGTACTTCTAAATCAAATTACAGACATCCTCCACAAGACCAGTGGAGTTTATGGTTAAGTGTTAGGACCTGGAAGTTCTGTGCTTCTGTGCATGTTAACTACCGGTTCCTCATCATTCTGTGAGTTGTTTCAGCTCAGGCAAATTACTTAAAACACTTTTCGCCAATGTTTTCTCATCTGCAAAATGAGGGCTGTGATAGTAGCTACCTTAAAGTTTTTGTGAGAATTTAAGGTAGAAGACCTATCTCAATCACCAATTTTGTGAGAAGTGTAAAGCCCTTATAGAAGGAGCATGGAGTAAGCACTCAATAATTGTGAACTGTTGCTGGTAACTGTAGTAGCATTAGTATTTTTAAATACTGCCTCGAGGCGTTGATGACTCATCAGGAAGTTTGGCAGGCATTTTATAGTCCTTATCCAATATAGAAGAGAGAGGTATTTCTCACTGCTTTATTGGAAGGCCATCCTCTTGGTGCTTGTGACATTTTCATATTCTGATTCAGTGATTAAGAATCAGGATGATCACTTTAATTGTGGGATAGATTAAATATGTTAGTTTGGGGAAATCTATTCCATCATATGTCAAAAAAGTCTTCCGCTCAGTTGCATCATTTCTTTAAAAACTTTAGAAAATTTCCATTAAAAATTATATTAAAGAATTCTACACAGATAAAGTAACAAAATACAAGTAATAGTCTTCTTTGTCTTTCAGTATTTTGTTCTTTATCACAATTAGCAACAAGTTGAGAGAAAAACTAAAGGAACTGTTGAAATTTGAAGTTTTCTTTTGTTCTATGCCCGTGTTGATAAAATGTATATTGTTACACTCATTCAGAGGTTTGTAAGTCTAGCACTGTAAAGATTCTTAAAAATGCTAGTGGCCTTGTTCAATCAATAGTCTAACTTAAGCTATTTGAAAGTTTCAATTTAGTGTCAACTTTTTTACACCCCATAGATTTACTAACATTTTCTCCTTGAAACTGCTGTCTTGTGTAGAACACCTATCTCCATCACCAAAGATAGAGTTGGAAATTTATAGATATCATACTGTTTCTATAATATGTAGAAACAAGTACTCATTTCAAACAACTAACTGGCCCTACAAATTTAGCATATACAAAATGTATACATTGATGAGTGTTGATGACTAATCAGGAAGTTTGGCAGGCATTTTATAGTCCTTATCCAATATAGAAGAGAGAGGTATTTTAATTCTCACTGCTTTATTGGAAGGCAATAAAGTTTGCTTTCCTCTTGGTAAAACAAACTAATTGACCCTATAAATTTAACATATACAAAATGTATACATATTTAAAAATGTATACATACATATTTTTGAGTGATAACTAAGAACAAAATCTTTAACGTAAATAAAAGACAGTGTTTATGGAATGTATGTTTGCCTTTAATAGCCATGACAGCAGTAGTTTCCCAATGTATTAATGCATTTTCTGATGTTTGGCTAGACTGCTCTTCCCAGAGCTAGCCAATTCCTATAGATAGTAAAAGACTTGGAAAGGCTCAATCCAGAGCCCTTAACCCCAGCAACCTCCTTTATTGAGCTTTTCCACTTCCAGGCCTCTATCCCCAGCTCATACACCAAGGCAAGGTCCCAGACTACAAAGAACAGTTCTATGACCAAGAACTCTCCTGAAATTATTTGAACCAGCCAGTCCTACACCTGCTTACCCTACCGCAGCTGTTCCTTCCTAAGGAAACCACTTTGAAGACCCTTGCCCACATGTTACCCAGCTCCCTCTGTCTCCTGACAGACCCTGTGCTGTGGTTCCCCGTGGCCCTGTATGGCATGATAACAAAGTTACGTGTTCAGTGGCAATCATCTCCCGATCTGTTGGCCTCACCACACCTGAATAATAATAAACCCCCATGTTAGAACACGTAGATCTGTGTGTTCCCTTGAGAGGAAGATGACAGTCTTCTCTGACAGTCTTCTCTTAAATACTTTGTGAAAGAATATCTTTAAAATTAATAGCATAATGGTGGATATGCTTTTATCTTTTTATAAAGATATTTCAAACTGGCATAGTTTTTACTTCAGTATTATTTGATATTCAAATATATATGTTTTTATTTTTAATTTATTTTCTTCAAGATTATTCTTAATTTATATTTAGAATAACTAATTATCTTTTTTTTCTATTTCAGTAAACAATTCAAGAAAACTTTATCATACAAGGTAATCCAAAAAGATCTATATGTCTTCTTAATACACCTTTTAGTGCTGTCTTTATATTTTTCCCTTTCAAATTCCTAATGGAGTAGATAATCTATAGTTATATTTGAATTTCTCGTGAACATGCCAAAAAATATGGCTTTTTTTTTTTTTTCTTTCTCAATCCAGATTAACTTTTCAAGTAGTTGACAAGATTTGTGAAGGGTTTGAGATTTTTACCATACCTGAAAACTAAAAAGGTAGCCTGCCACAGTGGATGCGATGCTGGCAGAAGAGATGTGACTCCTAAGTCAAAAGCAAAAGACAGTTTATTGCCCACAGCAACAGCAGTGGCCAGAGTACTGTCATTTTCACTCTGACTTTCTGAAGCCCAATGCCCCCAGGGCAGAAGGAAATGAGCAAGTGACATCTTCTCTTGTTCCAGAGGGAGACACTATATACATTTTTCAAAGCTGTTCATTCTATAAACATGCTTGAAAAGATAATGGAGAACAGAGGAAAATTTTTCTGTAAAAAGTCAGATAGTAAATATTTTAGGTTGTGCTGGCCACAGATAAATCTCTCTATGATCTTCTTCATTATGCTTGACATTGTTACCATTTTTGTTGTTCGTTTACAACCCTTTAAAACAAAAACTTTCTTAACTTGCAAGCCATACAAAACAGGTCATAGGCTGGATTTGGCCTGTGGGCCATAGTTTGCCAACCCCTGATCTCACACAAAGTCAGGTATTGCCTCTGCTTATAAGATGTGGAGAAACACAGCAGACCCAGGGAAAAATTGTGTCCTCAAAGTAGTGAGAACATTACATAGTCTTGAGTCACCAATCTGAGCAAAACAAGTTTCCAATTCTCCAAGTATCACTGCTAACCAATTAATTGGTCAATAACATGACATAAACTAAGAAATAATAATATTTGAAAAAAACATAAATTATTTCATCAGAAGTTATTAAATTAATTTGGTTTCTTAGTTCAGTTAATTACGGTTTTTGCACAAACTCACTAAAAACATACAGTCTCATTTTATATGCCAGCCCCTACATTTTAGGAATTTTGCCTTCATCAAACAGTGAAATAGTGAGGTGCAGTGACTAAAAATGTATATCGCCTCAGCAGCTATATCTCCTTCACCTCTTCCTTACAACGTTATGACTCTTACATGTCCACCTCCAACTCCGTCTCCCCCTCCCCGCTACCCATATTGTCCTCCCCTTCCCAACCTTGCCCCCACACCCCCACCCCATCCTCCATACAGATATGCTCAGATACCAATGGAGTGTTCATGCTTTCATCCAGAACCAGAATATGGCAGTCATTTGCCTTCTAGTTTTAAAGTTTTCGTGTCCCGTGGAACTATACAATTTGGAGAGAAACATTAAGACCCCAGAAACTATTTGCATAAGATTCGAAACTCTTCACCTTTCTCTTACAAGCCCATGCCAATAAAGTAAAAATGAACTGGGGGGAGCAAAACCTAATTCTAGACCTCTGTTTTTAATCCCTCCTTGAGTGATGCTAGGTAAAACAACCAATGAAAGGACATATGAATAACACCAAAGGTGTTGAGAAGAGAGGGTGGCCACAGTCTCATTGGTTGGAAAACTGTGAAAAAGTTGTAGAGTGGAAACTAGGCACACAAACTTTTGCAGAGAGCCGAAACTTCCCAGCACCCGGGTTTGTAATCGTTATCTCCTTTCTCCAACAGCTGCTTGATTTTTAAATGTCTCAGGACTTAGTGTCCAAATATCTTACAAGTCACTTTGGAAGTATTTTTCTTCATAGTTCAGTGTAGCCAGAAACCTTCACTGAGTACCTACTATGGGGTCTTGACCTTTGAGAACTTAACTTTGACCGAAGAGAACATGCACACAAATAATTCCAATAAAATAGGCTAAGACTTACCAAGAGAATACAAAAGAATTGAACCTTGCCTGATTATAATTGCCTTGATGTTACCTTTTTATAAAATGAATCTTAATTTACAAACACCATTAGGACAGGGGGCATGCTTTTTCTTGCCTTTTCTTCAAATCATATAATTCTAAATTCTTCTGTCCCTTTGTGGATGCCAGTTTGTTGGTGAGAGTGTAATAAAAGTTATTCATTCAAACCATTTTATTTAGTTTACCACCCATTGCCATTAAATCATTGAATTTTATAATGAGCATTAAAAAAAAAAAACATTTTAATGCATAAAAGTTGAGACAAAGATATCCTTTTTAGGCCAGGCACGGTGACCCTACAGAGGGATACACCTCTGTAATCTCAATATTTTGGGAGGCCCACCCAGGAGAATCACTTGAGGTCAGGAGTTTGAGACAGGCAAGAGCAATACCCTATCTCTACCAAAAATAGAAAAATGTAGCCTAGAATGGTGATGCATGCTATAGTCCTAGCTTCTCAGGAGGCAGAGGCAGAACAACTTGAGCCCAGGAGTTTGAGGTTGTGGTGAGCTATGATGATGCCACTGCCCTCTACTCAGGGCAAAAGAGTGAAGACTCTGTCTCAAAAAAAAATAGCCTTTTTAACAACCAACATTACCACAATCATTTCACTTAACCTTGTTAAAAAAGGGGGGGGGGGGGAGTCTTCAAATTTCATGTATACAAAAATAAGAGGAAAAATGATAAATCTGTTTAACCTGTTTGCTAAGCTGACAGGTGAGATCTTATACACACTTGGAAACTTCAGCTGTTCTGAATGAACCGTTGTCATGGGAACACTGCATTCATTTTGACTGCCTAATCACTCCTCTGGCTACTTGCAAATTTAAGAGTACTGTGTAAACTCATCAACTGTTTCCTTTTAAAGCCTTCTTGGTTTCTTTGTCATTAATTTAATGTTTCTAAAACTGTTCAGGAGTACTAATCTCCCTCCCATTCCCTTAAATCCTCTTTATAGTTTGTCTTGAAGCAGAAAGGGATATACCTCCTGCAGCCTTTTGGAGTGGGAGAAGAGAGACCCAGGCTTCTCTCCTCTAAAGGAAAAAAGGCGGGTGGCACCTGTGGCTCAGTGAGTAGGGTGCTGGCCCCATACACCAAGGGTGGTGGGTTCAAACCCAGCCCTGGCGAAACTGCAACAAAAATAGCTGGGTGTGTGGCAGGCCCCTATAGTCCCAGTTGCTCAGGAGGCTGAGGCAGAATTGCCTAAGCTCAAGGGCTGATGGTTGCTGTGATCTGTGACACCACATCACTCTACCGAGGGTGACAAAGTGAGACTCTGTCTCTAAAAATAAAAAAAATAAATAAAGGGAAAAGGCAAGAAAAGCCAAGCGCTACCCAGCCCCCTGAGAGCACAGAGGCCACAAATAGGGATCTGCTTTGCTTCCTTTGACTCTGTAGACTAAAAGGCCACTTTTAAAAGGTCTTTTTGGAGCCACAATCCAGAGATTAAAATAAATTTTATAAAGGAAAAAAAAGTGAATTTTAGGTCTTTTAACTCATGGTAATAGCAAAATATAACTGTGTTTTCATATTTCAGCCAAAAGCTACTAGGCAAAATGGCCCTTAGGAAGTTATGCTCATCTGTTCTTAAGAACTACATCTAAGGAGCAGTGTACTTGAAGTGAAGAGATTATTGGTACCATTTCCGAAAGTTTACTTCTTTCAGCAGTACTATTTGTGCAGCACTTTATTTAATTAAACAATGTTGAATTCCAAAAAAAGAGATAGTTTTTTTTCTTGTTTTTATAATTTTGAAGAGGAAGATTAAAAGAAATCCACATTCTATTGCTTTTTCTTGTAGGAACACATGATTCTATGCAGATTTGCAGATCAGACAGCTGTCCAGCTTCCTCCCCAACGAAGGCTCATAGGTATGTGTTCTCACAGAGCAGCTGTTGAGTAAATTATGTACAATATGCCTGGGAATTAAGTCTATAAGGGCCAAACTTACCAACAAGTCTATTTCATCAGCAAGACGCTAAATTTTGTTTTTCCCAGAAATCTTAATCCATATTAAAAAGAGCTTTGTGAGTACAGTAACATTTTATCCCATTTTGGTTATCATTAATACTTTTAAATACATTTTCAATGTTTGTTTGTACATTGAATAGAAGTCTTGTGTAAAGTCTTTCTCTTACTGTTATGAACAAACTGCAAGATCTATCAAAAACCACAAAATAAAAAAATAGAAAAGTCAACTAAACCTGCCAAAATTTTTGGATTAAAATGTGTACAAGCAGGACGATAATGGTTTCTTTCTCAGGAAAAAAGTATACTTGTGTATTATTCATCATAGACCAATTTATTCAACATTTGAAGTATTTAATATGACCTAAATTGGAAGACCCACAGTAATATTTCCAGTTTATTAATCAATTTATTGAAGACTTCTCTTTAGAAAAAGAAATCACATTTAGAAGCATAATAACATGTAACAGTTATTATACATTTAAGCACTGAGCTGAATGCCCTCACCTATTAGCTCAGCAAATTCTTAAGAAAAATACTTACAGAATGGGCATTATTAGATACATTTTAATAATGAGAGACCCAAAACAAAACTTTGCCTGGGGTCCGTCATCTGGTAGATGATGGAGCCGCATTATGAATCCAAATTATTTGATTCCAGAAATGAAGCTCTTACCTACTTTTGCAACCCACCATACTGGAGTCATATCACTAGAAGTATAGGTTCTAAAATAAGGGTTTATGATAAATGTGTGGAGTTAAAACTAATCTTAAACATTATTCAGAAAAGCCCCTCATTGGACACCTTCATAATTTCTCTCCAAAATTCCAACATAGCCCACTGTCCAAAGGAGAAAACAGATTGTTGTTTGTTTGGCTGAGCACTAGATGAAGGAGTTAGATTACATGCAGGGAGCATGTTGTATGAGAAATAGTTATCTTAAATTCTAAAATTGAAGATGCTCACACTTGAAGAGGCATCTAAGACCTGAAATAGGCAATAAATGATTTCCATCTCTTTTTCACACTCTGGGTCACGAACATATCAAGAGTCAGCTTCTCCTGCCTGAAACCTCTCTTTCTCTTTCACTCTTCCCCTCTTCCTCCTCCTTTTCCCATTCCCAGCACTTTGTGAGTTAGTCGAGTGTACATTCGATAGAATTCCACTCACTAGCTCTGTGTTTTAGCCTGCTTTGTGCTGCTATGACAGAATACCATACACTGGGTAAATTTATAATGAACAGAAGAAATTTATTTGGCCCACTTTTCTAGAGGCTAAGAAGCCCCAGATTAAGGGTCTAGCATGTAGTGAGGGCTTCTTGCTGCATCTTAACCTTGCAGTGGTATCACATGGTGAGAGAGAGAACAAGAGGAAGCTGACCTTGTCCTTTTGAAGGAAATCACACTCTCAGTAGTGAAGCCACTGCCACTATGACAGCATTAATAAATTCACTCCACCCTCACGGCCGAATCACCTCTCATTAGGCCCCCACTTCCCAACACCGTTGCATTAGAGATTAAGTTCCCAGCGTGTGCTTTTTGGAGAACATATTTAAACGACAGCAGCCTTCCGAAGGCATAATTACTATGGTAGATGGATCTGTACACAGTAGATGCAAGTTTTGTCATCAAACCAGAGGAGACTAGCTGGAAGGGAAGTTGCTAGAGCTGAGGAAGAGGATCATTTTGCAAAATCACCGGCCACTAGGAGGGAGGAGGCTGCCAAACAAAGCCACAGACTCCCTCAGATGTCTCCATTTCTGCTTTGCACAGCCCATTCCTGTGTTGTTTGAACACTTTGAAGAAATTCACCAGGCCTGCAAAGGTAGAATACCAACAACTAAATTTCAGCTGTGAAGACTCTTCAACATGTGAAAAGTTAAGATTCTTCTACATAGTGGAAAAGTAAAAATAAAAACTAGACTGGGATCAAAGCCAAGGGTGAATGAGCTGCAGTGTAAACCCAGGGTGGATACTGAAGGAATGTAGAGCATCCCGTTCTGACAGAGAATGTTTCATTTTAAACTAAAAGTAGATGGTGGAAACATTTACAGCGGTCTTAAAGGAAGAACACTATTTCAAGGACGATGAGTGTAAGCCATAGGCTGTTGTAAGCCATAGGCTGTTGATGAAGAGGGGATGATTTTGTCTAAATGGAATCCTAGATGTCTCATTTTACGTCACTTCTAACACAGTTCATCCTTTGTGGTATGGGTCTTTTTAAGGAAATTGTACAAAATAGACATTTAAAATCTGCATCTCCCATTGCCAAATCTTACCTACTGATTTCACCTTCTACTGTTTTTTTGGTGAGAATTCTGTTTTCCACAGAATAACTTTTCTTTTTGTTATCTCTTCTGAAGATGTTTTAGTTTAACATTTTCCACTGACATTCAGATAAATTATTTTAAATGTTTAGGCATTATTATAATTAGTGAGGAAAAAATGGAATGAAAGAGGGAATGAGGTTCTACATAGTCATCATTTTTTAAGAGGATGAAGAAGCTTACATATTGTATTGAGAGCAATTAAAAGTGTAAAGTAAACCATAGCTTTGAGTGTATTCAGCCCCAAATCATTTTGTCTGTAGATACTTTTGAAGTCTGTGTTTGTCAAAAGAAAACAAATTAATTGCTTTGCTTGTCAGTGATATTTCCTCTTCTGTCTTCCAAAGATTGCAAAGAAAATAGAATACCACTAGTTTATAGGCATGCAAGAGCTACAAAGTCTGACAATTAAGTTTGCGAACTTGTCCTAGAAAAAGTGCTACATACCTCAGTACTGAATATCACTATGGTCACCAGATGGCCAAGGGGAGTACATTAAAGGCGACTATAATGATACTCACCAATGAGGTATGTAGCACTTTTTCTAGGATGAGTTTATGAACTTAATTACCTCACCTCATGTATTATATTTGACATTATATATCCACCTGAAATATTCAGCACATAATATTAATATATTTTCTTAGATATTTTCCATTGTTCATTTCTTTATAGTCCTAAAAAACTCCAGGTAGAACAGGTAACATGTCTCTCAGATGGCCCTTTGGCAGCATGGCCTTTAGATGCTCTTAAAAACAGATTTTTTCCCCAAAATCTTATAGATAATGTAGTTTTATAGGGAAGGCAGAGAAAGGGTCTTTAAATGCATTTTTAACCAAGTAGGAAATAGAATCTGCAAGTACATTTGAAAAGTTTAACATTATTTAAAGTATTAGTAGAGATAAATCTGTGAAATGTCATATATTTGTAAACTATCTTCTCGCCACACCAATCAAGAATTAAATTGAAAAGGACTAACCAGGACTTGGGCATAAACAGCATTCTCCACAGTACGTGTGGGTTTTGTTACTGCTTGGATTCCTTGAAATAAGCTGGCATTGTCCTGCTAGTGAAGGGGTGTCTCATGATACTGTTTGACTGTATTTCAGGAAAACAGTGCATGTACCTGGTGGATCTGGATCGAGCAAAAGCTGCAGAAGAATGTGGCTACTCCGTACAAGTGATATCCATGGAGCCAGAGAGCTGCTCTCCCAAAAATAACATGATCGTGGGAGTCCCCATTTAGAATGGATATTCTCATTTGATGTTTTGCCATCAGTCTTCAAGCTGAAAGCCCGTGGCCTTCAGGGGGTTCTTGGCATAACTAGGAAACAGTATTAGCTACTTTGAACCTACTGTGCTCAGGAAGGGAAGCAACAGGAAAATCTAGGAAGAAAGGGTCCCTGCAGAGCATCACAAGTGCTCTTACAACGTATGATTAAAGGACTACTGGTTTTCCTAGTAAGAATCCCCTGAAATCTCTGCTGCCGAAAGACTAAAACTCACTAGAGGAGGCTCCATCACTGGAATGACAATTTCCTTCTCAATTCACAAGCTTTTCTCATCTTGCGGATGTGATGTGCAATTCAGAACAATAAACATACGTGGCAGTCTTTATTTTATAAGTCCTTAGATACTCACGTGGGGACTGAAACTAGACTCAGTAAGGGGTTTGGGGTTTTTTTTAAGATTTTTAATAATTGTACTTTTTCTATAATTTTTTAAAGATTTCAGGAACTTACAGCATGGTTATTTTTAAACAAATTGGACTTATATATCATTTATTATACTCCTTTTAAATACATTTCCCATGAATTACCACGTGAGACCATCACTAATTCAAACTTCGTATGTGAAGAGATTATAAAATAATTGCAGTTCATTTCCTATTATGGGAATGTGGAATTTGGACATACACAGTAAGTACATTAATTAATAAACTTGAGATTATAAGTAATTATTGAGGACCCATTATTTTCAAGACTCTGGTCTAGATTCTTCTGAGGATTCAAACATGAGTTGTAGGACACACAATGCTTTGCCTATGGAAGTAAATCTTCTAGAACAGCGGTTCTCAACCTTCGTAATGCCGCAACGTATTTTCATTGTTACAAAGGGGTCGCAACCCACAGGTTGAAAACCACTGTTCTAGAAGAAAAAATTAGTTAAGTTTTCTATGTTATAATGTACGGTCACAAAATTTGTTATTCAGATGTCTATCAGTTTTTATTTATTGGGGGGGAGTAAAATTTAGTCAGCTATGAGTATTGTAGTCATTCATACCCATAGATAAGAACATGCACTTTTATCTGGGACTTTTCTTTTTTCATTGAGGTTTAATTTACATACAATAAAATAACAGATTTTCATGTTCATTTGAGAAGTTTTGACAATAGTAAATACCCATGTAACCACCACTAAAATAAGATATTTCCATCACTATAGTCAGATATACATATTAAGAATATTTTTTCCCAATCTAACGCTTACCTACTCATTTTCATAATGAACGTTTTAATTTTCATGAAGCTTAACTTACCCTTTTTCTTTTATGGTTAATATTTTCTGTGTCTTCTTTCATAAATCTTTACCTACCCTAACGTTATAAAAATTTCTCCTATGTATTCTTCTGGAAACTTCATGGTCCTAGTTTACTGCATTTAGGTCCATGATCTATCTCAAATCATTATTCACAAATAGGAGGAGGTAGATTTTAAGCAGTTGTTTCAGCACCATGTTTTACAAAACCTTTCCTCCCACCATTGAACTGACTTGGCACCTCAGTTGAAAATCAGTTCCTAAATATGTATAGGCCTATTTCTGAATTCTCTAGTGTTTTCCAATATATTTTGATAGCCATAACTTTACAGTAAGTCTGGAAATCAGGTAGTTTGTCTTCCAATTTCATTTTTCATTCACTAGATTGTTTTGGCTGTTCTGCATCCATTGTATTCCCATATAAATCTTAGGATTGAGTTACCAATTTCTTTAAAAAATTTCACCAAATAAGCCAGCAACAATTTTTGGTATTACCTTGTCTCTTTAGATCAATTTGGGGAACATCTTCACAATACTGAATCTTATAATTCATGAATATATCTTTCCATATATTTACAAGACCAATGCTCTAACCACTGAGCTATGGAGCCTCTTTCCATATATTTAGGTATCCTTTAAATACTCTCCACAATGTTTTATAATTTTCTGTGTAGAGGATTTATTTTATTATTATTTGATGGGGGGTTTTGTTTGTTTGTTTCTTTTGAAATGGAATCTTATTCTGTTACCCAGGCTAGAGTGCCATGAAATCAGTCTAGCTCCCAGCAACCTCAAACTCCTGAGTTCAAGATACTCTCCTGCATCAGCCTCTGGAGTAGCTGGGACTCCAGGTGTGTGCCACAAGGCCCCACTAATGTTTGTATTTTTAGTCACAGCCATCAGGGCTGGAGAATCCTATGCCATTAAAAGGCTGAGAGAGCAGTGGTCCATGGTCGTCATACAGGCTTGGGGGTGGAGGGGAGAAAAGGGGGACCTTGGTTCACCCAGGAAGACTTAGACAACTGCTCTGGGAGGTGGACATTTTATACAGGTATCTAACGCCAAAGAGGTTAGGAAAAGATTCCCTTTGGAGGTCAAGTATCAGAGAAGGACATTAAGCCAGTAGCAGGAGTAAAAGGAAACCATTCTAACTGGTAGGAGCAGCATGTAAAAGCTTAAGGTAATTCCTTCCTTCCTTCCTTCTTTCCCACTCTGTTGCCCTGGGTAGGATTATGCCTGTAATTAGGATCTGAGTGGTCCAGACAGGGAAGATCCCATGAGCTCAGGAGTTTGGGATCAGCCTGAGCAAAAGAGACCCAATCTCTTAAAAATACAAAAATTAGTAGAGCATTGTGACACAGGCCTGTAGTCCCAACTACTCAGAAGGCTGAGGCAAGAGGATTTCTTGGGCCCAAGAGTTTGAGATTGCTGTGAGCTATGAAGCCAGGGTACTCTACCCAGGGCACTCTACCCAGGGCGACGCAGTGGGACTCTGTATCAAAAAAAATCAGAACATTTTCAGGGCACACATACAAAATAATATGTAAATACCAATAATCAAACATTTAGTTTCATTCCTAAGATTTCGGTTATTGCTATAAATAGTCCACAGTCAGCTCTGGAGAGACATGTTTGCATTGTTCCTGCCTGCGGCTTTGTGCTTGTCGCTGCCACCTCCCCCGCTGCGGACTCAAAGGGTTTTATGGCTGGAGCCCCACATCAGATCACCAACGTCCTCACCACGTCGGACGCAGCGCTGGACAGACACCAACTCCGAGACCACCACCTGCCAAGGGACTTGAAGGAGAAAAAGGAAGTTGTGAAGGGGGCAGAGAATGGGAGAGACCGTCCCTGCTAATGGGAATGCTAATGAGGAAAGTGGGGAGCAGGAGGCTGACAGTGAGGTAGACAGAAGATGGAAGAAGAGGATGGAGAGGAAGCTGAGGCTGCCGCAGGCCAACAGGCAGCTAAGGACGAGGAGGAGGTTTATACCAAGAAGCAGAAGGCTGATAAGGATGACTAGACAGCAAAAAAGGAAAAGTTAAACTTCAAGAAGAAAAAAAAAGCCACCGTGACCTATTCACCCTCCACTTCCCATCTCAGAATCCGAACACGGGCACCTTGGAGGAGAGGGGCCTGGCTGCCCAGCCACCGCAGGTGACACGCCCTCCTTACCCACAAAAAACACGAGAATCAGCGATAGGGGAGGAAAAAAAGAACACAAATTACAAGGCCCTGCATTTTTTCTTAAAAGCAATTTTGGTTTTTGGTTTTTGGTTTGTGTTTTTTTTCACTTTTTTTTTTTTATTATTATAGATAAAAATATGCACCATAGATTTGGCCCAACCCATCACCCTCCCTCCACCCAAATCTCCCCCCTCCCTTCCCCTTCCTTGGTCCTTTCCTCATAGTCTTGAGGTATAGTTGGGTTATAGCCTTCATGTGAAAGCTATAGTTTAGCTTCATAGTAGGGCTGAGTACATTGGATACTTTTTCTTCCATTCC
>CAUYPK010015673.1:0-29803 GCA_963574355.1 Loris lydekkerianus | reverse complement strand
TTCAAGTACTCTGGGAAGTCAAGGTGCGTGGATTGCTCTGCGCTCATAGGTTGAAGACCAGCCTGAGCAAGAATGAAACCCCCATCTCTAAAAATAGCTGGGCATTGTGGTGGGCACCTGTAGTCCCAGCTACCCAGGAGGCTGAGGAAGAGAATGGCTTGAGCCCAAGAGTATGAGGTTGGTTGCCGTGAGCTGTGATGCGAACTGCACTCTACAGAGGATGACAAAGCAAGACTGTTTCAAAAGAAAGAAAGAAGAAAGGAAGAAAGAAAGAAAGAAAAGAAAATTCAGAGCATATGCATAACATGATGTATTTTCTGTGATTTATATTTACGTTTCCATGCTTTAACGTTTGAACTGAAAATGTTAATCTTTTTTTTTTTTTTTTCTTTTTTTTTAATAGAGACAGAGTCTCACTTTATGGCCCTTTGGTAGAGTGCCATGGCATCACACAGCTCACAGCAACCTCCAGCTCCTGGGCTTAAGCGATTCTCTTGCCTCAGCCTCCCGAGTAGCTGGGACTACAGGCGCCCGCCACAACGCCCAGCTATTTTCTTTTGTTGCAGTTTGGCCGGGGCTGGGTTTGAACCCGCCACCCTTGGCATATGGGGCACCCTACTCACTGAGCCACAGGCGCCGCCAATTCCTCTACTTTTTAAGGCCGAATAAAATTCCATTGAATGTTTATGCCACATTTTGCTTATCTGTCCATTCATCAATAGCCCTTAAGGCTGTTTTAAAGTTTTGGCCATTGTGAATCATGTGCTTTTTACTTTTTACAAATACATCATTTTCAGAAACCAACTGGAAAAGTTCTCCATAGGAACATCAGAGTCTTCATGGCATTGTACAGTAGTGTCCTTGGAGTTCCTGAGAGCAGGAATAGGGGAAGAGGTCTAGGAAGGGTTTGCCCCAGAGTGAGGTGGGGAGTGAGGAAAGAGAGCAGGATGGAAGAAGGTCTATCTCACAGGAGAAGCTTTAAGAAGAACAGAAGAACCAAACGTGAAGGTTACAAATTAGGGCTTAACTGGGCCTACCTGGGAAGTATGAGGATGTGGGCGTGTCTGTGTGTGCATGTTTGTGGCAGGTGACACTTGTACTGAGGACATAGTCTTGTCTTGAGAGGACAGGGACAGTGTCCCATGTTCAACAGGAGGAAAATCCCAACTTGATAAATTCTTAGGAATCTATCCCACAGTCTTAGAAAATATAGAAGCCCAGGAACTGACACTGCAGAGTATAGGCCATACAGAGGGAGGGTTTCCAGGCCCAAGACAATGTCACAAGGAAGTTTTAAGTCACTTGTTTCACCTTTTGGAAAACTTTAAGCCAGCGGTTCTCAACCTGTGGGTCATGACCCACAGGAACTGTATTAAAGGGCTGCGGCATTAGGAAGGTTGAGAACCACTGCTTTAAGGAATGTTAGAGGTCATTCAGTGTAGCCAAGTGTGCATGCACTTTGGCTTTGGACAGACTTAGATCCAATCCTGGCTCTATTTGCCCTTGCAGAACACAGCTACCAGCTTCAGAAGCTTTCTTTAAGTGAGAGGATCTGATCATGTGCTTCCAGAATAGTGATTGCCCTACTACCTTAAGGCAACAGCTACAAAGGGCATAAATCCTCAGGTCTCATGAGGCTGGTCCCGTAGGGGTGGCTCACATAGGACTGGTTCAGCCACCACCAAAAGTGGCAACTAATAAGCAAGGCAAAACTGGCAAGTGATGATCATCAGAAAGGACTCTTATTTTCTTCTTTTAGAATAGACTCTCTTTCCCAGGGACAAGGCTATGTCCTCATTATAAGTGTCTGCATCTGACCACCCCATACTCCTCTTGACAAATCTTTTCAAAATCAGTCTACTGCTGGAAGAAAAACCAAGACTGGCCACACTCTGCCTGTGGCATAGCTCTCTCTACCACACCCTGTTAGACTATCACCCAAGCTCTGGTTAGAAATATTCATAGATGGGGATCTTGCCAATTTACAAGGTGAAACATTGCTTTGGAGGACTGTCCTAGTTGTTTTAAGTTCTAAAAGGCTGAACTTACAGCCATGCAGGCCTTTGCCCCTGGAGTCCTTGTTGTTCCTGTGAATACTTTGGAGAAGGAATGGACAGGTGAGGAGACAAGGAGATGAAGGGATGTTATAGCCCCTAGAATATTCCACACAAAGTAAACACTTTATAAATATCTGTCAAGCTGAATGGCTCTGAAGGCAAGGAAGGAAAGTCCACGCAGTATATTTTAGGGAGGTTAAATAAAATATCTTGGGGATCCAGAAATCTCTGGAGAGCATGCTATGAGATGTCTAGTTCTGAGGAACATACCACACTGAAAAGGATGATTCTCTGGGAAATAAAGTCTATTCTAGAAGAGGAAAATAAAAGTCCTTTCTGATCTAGGAGTTGGAGAAATCAAAAGTTCTGGCTGGTGGAGATTACACCAGAAATCAGGGATATGCCTTCAGGTAAGGAGAAAGGGAGCTGAGAATAACGTTCTCTGTGATGGAGAAGTTTGCTCCTAGAGAGTAACAGGACCTCCCGAGGCAGCAGGGGTGGCAGAGGAGTTGGCAGGAAGTGTACCTCCAGAAGGCAGGCTTGCATCTGCTCCTCTTTCACCTTAATTTTCTACTTGGGCCACAGCTCTTCCCCAAATCCTGATGAAAATTCCCTTTGCTCAGTTCTTAGAAACACATTTTGAAAAATCTTCTATTTGCCACAGGTAGGTTCTATGGAAGGAAACACTACCTAAACCAGAGCACGTATCTTATTTATTTATTTATTCTTTGGGAACTATTTTCTTATACTAACATCTAGTTTATTTGATTTTGATTTGGATTGCACAGCATGGAGAAAATTCTAACTCAGAGACACAGAGTTACAAATCCTGGCAGTTTTTTAACAGCCTCTCTTATAAGATATTCTACTCTTTATACAGAGAAGGCAAAAGCAGCTTTATTATAAGATCTGTATAAAAATTAGTTAACCTGGTAGCATAAATTATTTGCATGCCTCCAATAGGTTAAAAATGTTGCATATTACATATTGAAATATGTAATTAGTATGCTTTTAAAATATACCTATATACTCGAGTATAAGCCGAGTTTTTTCAGCACAAAATGTGTGCCGAAAAACCTGAACTCGGCACACATTTTGTGCCGAAAAACCTCGGCTTATACTCGAGTATATAGGTATATTTCAACTTTTTTTTTTTTTTTTTTTTTTTTGAGATAGAGCCTCAAGCTGTTGCCCTGGGTAGAGTGCTTTGACATCACAGCTCACAGCAACCTCCAACTCTTGGGCTTAAGTGATTTTCCTACCTCCGCCTCCCAAGTAGCTGGGACAATAGGCACCTGCCACAATGCCCAGCTATTTTTTGTTGCAGTTGTCATTGTTCAGCTGGCCTGGGCCAGTTTCAAAACCGATATCCTTGGTGTATGTGGCTGGTGCCTTAGCCTCTTGAGCCATAGGTGCCAAGCCAATTTCAACTTGGTTTTACTTTCTTTTTTTCTTTTTTTGAGACACAGTCTCACTATGTCGCCCTTGGTAGAGTGCTGTGACATCACAACTCACAGCAACCTCCAACTATTGGGCTTAAGCAATTCTCTTGCCTCAGCCTCCCAATAGCTGGGACTACAGGTGCCACCACAACACCTGGCTATTTTTTGTTGTGGTTGTCATTGTTGTTTAGCAGGCTTGGGATGGGTTCAAACCTGCCAGCCTTGGTGTACGTGGCTGGCTCTGTAACTACTGTGCTATGAGCCAACTTTTTTTACTTTCAATGTTATTTTGTTAAAAATAGCTGGGTGTGGGCAGAGCCTGTGGCTCATTGACTAGGGCGCCGGCCCTATATACCCAGCGTGGCGGGTTCAAACCCGACCCCAGCCAAACTGCCTCAAAAAAATAGCCGGGCATTGTGGTAGGTGCCTGTAGTCCCAACTAATCGGGAGCCTGAAGCAAGAGAATTGCCTAAGCCCAGGAGTTGGAGGTTGCTGTCAGCTGTGATGCCACAGCACTCTACCAAGGGCAACAAAGTAAGACTCTGTCTCTACAAAAGAAAAGAAAAAAAAAAGGTTATTTTGTTAATACAGATAAAATTCACCGTTGTAAAATGTATATAGTTCAGGAGGTTTTAGTATATTCACAAAGTTGTGCAACTAGACACAATCTTTTTGAGAAACAAAGATGACTTCCTCACAAGGCTTGTTAGCTGATCACGCAGCTAGCATGCTGGTGTAGTAGCCAGGAGACCACTTGGGATAGTAGAAAAGGGCCTGGGCTAGGAACCTAAAGTCCTGGGTTCCATTTCAGAGCCCATAATGCCTACACCACAGTTGCCTTACCAGTAAAACGAGAGGGTTAAACAAAATGCTCTCTCGTTTTCTTTTCAGTTCTACTCTGACCTGCCCATATATAACTTACGTGTTTGTTTTTGCCTTGGGCTAAAATAATGGTGAACCTCAGAGCTTGGTGAGGTGGATTCTGTGGAGCCCTAGGATTCAGAAGGCCTAGGGGAAGAGGAAGCAGAAGGATAATATGCTCCAAGTTTGGCCCTGCCTAACTTTCCTAAGGAGATGAGGTCATCACTCTCTGGCCCCTGTCACCCAACACCCTAATTTCTGGGCTTTCTCTGCGAATTCTCCATGAGGGTTGCTGCTTCTTGTCACCCTCAGGATGCTGCTCCTCAAAGCAGTCTGAATCTCAGACAGGATGGTCAGGAGTGCTGCCCCTCCAGCAGTTCCAGCATCTGCTTATTTTTTTTTTGAGACGGAGTCTCATTATGTCACCCTTGGGCAGAGTGCAGTGGTGTCACAGCTCACAACAACCTCAAACTCTTGGGCATAAGTGATTTTCTTGCCTCTGCCTCCCAAGTAGCTAAGACTAAAGGCGCCCGCCACAACGCCCTGCTATTTTTTGTTGCAGTTGTCGTTGTTTAGCTGGCCTGGGCCAGTTTTGAACCTACCAGCCTCGGTGTATGTGGCTGGTGCTGTAAGCACTGTGCTACAGGAGCTGAGCCCACATCTGCTTCTTTTTTTTTTTGAGACAGAGTTTTACTATGTTGCCCTCGGTAGAGTGCTGTGGTGTCATAGCTCACAGCAACCTCAAACTCTTGGGCTTAAGCGATCCTCTTGCCTCAGCCTCCCAAGTAGCTGGGACTATAAGCACCTGCCACAACGCCGAGCTATTATTATTATTATTATTATTTTTGTTTGTTTGTTTTTGGTTGTAGTTGCCATAGTTGTTTGGCAGGCCCAAGCTGGGTTGGAACCGCCCGCCAGCTCCAGTGTATGTGGCTGGTGCCCTGGCCTCTGAGCTACAGGTACTGAGCCCCAGCATCTGCTTATTGATGGGCATCTCTGGCCTTAGCAGTTCCCGAAAGTGGCTGAGAGCCTCCCTGGCCCAGTTACCTCCTGTGGCAGAGGAGTCTAATGCACTAACCACAGTTTCAGGACCAGGATCATAGTTTTGCAGATTGGATTCCTGCCCCCAGGTGAGATCTTTTATCAGGAGGCATTCAGTTCTGAGGGGAAAGGAGGTCCAGGGTACCTAAGTTTGCATTCATCTTATGGCTCAGGGGTCAGCACACACAAGCCCTGGGAACATCACACCCTACCTCTCTGTAGGATGTGGTTGGACATCTAGGTTTGCCAATTTCTGGTCATTTTCTCCTGGATATTGAGACAGTACAGGTGAGCAGGAAAAGCTTAGTATATGTGGGGTCAGCCAACACATTAGCTCAGGCCCTACCTTGTCCGGAAGTTCTCAACCAATTAACTCCAATTCATGATTTAGTTCTCAGTATTCCTCCAAAGAAAATGGGCTTCCTGACCTCCCTGGCTAGATGAACCCCTCTTATACTTTCTCATAGCTCAATGTAACTCTTCTTTATGGCATTGACCAGAGCTACAATTTCAAACTGATTTGTGATTTAGGCATCTTTTTGAATGTGAACTCAAAAACCAAGAGATCCCTCACGAAGCCACTACCCGACCCAAGTCACTCCCGGTTCTCATCTACTGTACCAATTGTCACAGATCCCTCCTCCATCTGTTAAGAAGTCACCGCTCTTCCTCATTCCCGTGACCCCCATTACAGGCCCTTAACTCTCACACCTTCGATTCCAACAACCATCTAAGTGTCTGTCGTCTCCAAGCTGAGTCTCGTCCAATCATTTGGCTGCAGAGTTATCCTTAAGAGGCAGATCAAAGCAAAACCCTGTCCCTGAGATCGCGACGCGACACTGCACCCGGGGCAGCGGCCGCCGAGGAGGAGGAGGAGGAGGCACAAGGGAGGGCTCACGGCCACCCAACCTGTCTCCTCCTCTGTGCCTGGGACTTGCTAAGCAGGAGAGGATGGGGTTTCCTCCGGGCCACCCAGGAACATGGGGCCAGAATCCAACGGGTCAGGACCCTGCAGCCTAATGAGCCTTGGGATGGGATGAATCAATAAGCGGTTCTGGAAGATGGCACCCGCAGTTAAGGCGGCCCTGGGCTGAGGGGCAAGGCCTCAACAGGAAGTACCCAGACCCTCTCCTCGAATTCTCCCCTTTTTTTGTCTGGGGCACAGCTGTCAGTACCAATAGGGGGCCTGGGAAATTGCAGTATTGGCTAGCTGGGCTCCGGAGACCACGCGTGGTTGCCTTTAGCCTGGAGAGAAAAAGCTGTGCTGGAGGTTCACGCCTTAAACTCGTTCACTCATATGACAAATACATACTAAACGCCAAGGCAACATTATGTGCTGGAGGTACTGTAAGGAACCCAGAAGACGTGTACACTGCCTTAGAAAGCCCAGTCTAGAGGGTGAAACAGACCTGGATAAAATAATTACACAAATATAAAACTGCAACTAAAACTACTAATAAATATTAAACGGGAATGTCGCGATAGGAAGTGGGAAAGGATCTGATTTAGATAGGTCAGGGAGCCCCTAGTATTTTCCTTCCAGAACAGTCATTTGAAGGCAGAATGATTCTTCACAATGACACCTCAGAGCGTCTCCCTTGACCATGGCATGTTTCGAGGTAGACGCTATGATTATGTTCTTGGCATTTGAGGAAACTGATAGGCAATCACTTTTTCTTTTGAGTTTGAAGTTCATAAGAAGCTGAGCGATTTAACCACACCTTCAACACACCGTCCATCCTGTGTCCCAAAACACCCAAATCCAGCCTTGTTTTCTGATATGTTAAAGTGTGATGAAAGTGGTGAAATAATCCAGGAAAAGTGCTCAGCATAGGAGGGCTAGCACATAACCTGCCTTTGATTACTGTTAGTCATTTTTTTCTATTTTAATTACCTCTATGATTCTCTCCTTCCCTTTACCTGCTGTTATTATTATTATTTTGTTTGTTTAATTTATTTTTATTTTTTTGGACACAAAGTCTCACTCTGTCTCTCAGGCTAGAGTGCAGTGGTGTAATCACAACTCATGCAACCTCAAACTCCTGGGCTTAAGAGATCCTCCTATCTCAGCCTCCCAAATTGCTAGAACTACATGCCACCAGGCCCAGCAAAACTTTTTCTAATCTTTATAGACGTGGGATCTTGCTATGTTGCCCAGGCTGGTCTTGAACTTCTGGTCCCAAGAGATCCTATCTTCTCAACCTAGGATTACAGACATAAGCCCCAGGCCTTATCAGTTTGCTAGTTTGTTTGTTTGTTTGGTTTTTTGGGGACAGAGTCTCACTTTGTCACCCTGGGTAGAGTGCAGTTGCATCATACCTCACTGCAACCTCAAACTCTTGGGTTCAAGCAATCCTCTTGCCTCAGTCTCCCACATAACTGGGACTATAGGCGTCTACCACAATGTCTAGCTATATTATTAGAGACAGGGTGTGGCTCTTGCTCAGGCTAGTCTTCAACTCCTGAGCTCAAGTAATCTACCCATGTGAGCTTCCTGGAGTGCTAGGTTTACAGGCATGAGCAACCACCCCTGGCCTCAGTTTGCTAGTATTTTTATTAAGAATTTTTGTATCTATGTTCATCAGGATACTGCTTGCAGTTTTTATTTTTTGTGGTGTCCTTGTCTGTCTGGCCTTGGTATCAGTTTAATGCTCTCATTATAAACTGCATTTGGAAATACTCCCTCTACCTCTGTTTTTTTCAATGAGTTTAAGAAAGATTGGTATTAATTCTTCTTTGAATGTTTGGTAGATTCAGCCATGAAACCATTTGGTCCTAGGCTTTTCCTTGTTGGGAGGTTTTTGATTACTACATCCCCCTCCTCATTTGTAATTGTTCTGTTCATGCTTTCAATTTCTTTTTGATTCAGTATTGGTAGGTCATGTTTCTAGGAAGTTAACCATTTCCTCCAGCCTATTCAATTTGTTGAAATACAATTGTTTATAATAGTCTCTTATAATCCTTTTTATTTATTTTTTTGAGACAGAATCTCACTCTGTCACCCTGAGTAGAGTGCTGTGGCATCATAGCTCACAGCAATCTCAAACTCTTGGGCTCAAGTGATTCTCTTGCCTCAGCCTTCCAAGAAGCTGGGACTACAGATGCCCACCACAATGCCCAACTATTTTTAGAGACAGGGTCTTGCTCTTGCTCAGGCTGGTCTTGAACTCCTGAGATCAAGCAATCCACTCACCTCAGCCTCCCAGAGTGCTAGGATTACAGGCATGAGCCACTGAACCCAACATAATCCTTTTTATTTCTAAGGAATATATTGTACTGACTCCTGTTTAATTTTTGTTTTCTGAGACAGAGTCTCACTATGTTGCCCTCAGTAGGGTGCCGTGGCCTCACATCTCACAGCAACCTCAAACTCTTGGGGTCAAGCGATTCTCTTGCCTCAGCCTCCCAAGTACCTGGGGCTTATAGGCACCTGCCACAATGCCTGGCTATTTTGTTTTTGTTGTTGTTGCAGTTGTCATTCTTGTTTTAGCTGGCCCTGGCTGAGTTCGAACCTGCCAACCCCAGTGTATGTGACCAGCACCCTGAGCCTCCTCTTTCATTTTTTTATTTTGAGTGCTTTCTTTTTAGTCTACCTAAGAGTTTATCAATTTTGATTAGTTTTTCAACAGACAAACTTAGTTTTGTTGTTCTTTTTCTATAGTTTTTTCTATTTTCTACCTTATGTATTCATGTTCTGATCTGTACTTTTTTTTTCCCTTTTGCTAATTTTTGTTTTAGTTTGTTCCTCTTTTTCTAACTCATTGATATATACAGTTAGGTTAGGGTTTTGTGAGATCTTTCTTTTTTGATGTAGGCATTTATTGCTATAAATTTCCCTCTTAGTAGTACTTTTCTAAGTACTGTTTGATTTCCTCTTTGTCCCAGTGGTGGGTGTACAGTGTGTTATTTAGTTTCCAGGTATTTGTGAATCTTCCTGTTTTCTTACTATTACTGATTTCTAGTTTCATTCTATAAAGGTAACAAAAGATACTTAGTGTGGGTGGTGCCTATAGTTCAGTGGGTAGGACACCGGCCACATACACTGGGGCTGGTGGGTTTGAATCCAGCCCAGGCCAACTAAAACAGCAATGACAACTGCAACAAAAAAATAGCCGGGTGTTGTGGTGGGCGCCTGTAATCCCAGCTACTTGGGAGGCTGAGGCAAGAGAATCGCTTGAGCCCAGGAGTTTGAGTTTGCTGTGAGCTGTGATGCCATGGCACTCTACCCAGGGAGACATAGTGAGACTGTCTCAAAATAAATACATAAATAAATAAAAACACTTGGTGTGATTTCAATCGTCCTGAATTTGTGATAATTTGTTTTGTGATAAAAAATGTTATCTATCTTGGAGAATATTCTGTGTGATGCTTGAAATTTTTTTCTGATGTGTGAAAGTTCTTAACATGTCTTTTAGGTAAATTTGGTCTGTAGTGTTGTTCAAGTGTGCTAATTTTCATTGATTTTCTGTATGGATGTTCTATTATTGAAAGTGGAGTGTTGAAATCTTTTACTATTATTGCATTGATACCAATTTCTCTTTTCATATTTGTCAATACTTGCTTTATATTCTTAAGTATTTTGATGTTGGATACACACACACACACATGCACACATATATATATATATGTATATGTTCACATATATATGTATATAGCTTTGTTCTTTCATAAAGCTTTATATTTTTTCTTTATGTAACTTCTGTGTTGTCCAAACTCCTGTCTTTGTTCTTAGTAGCCCTTAGAGATTAAGGTACACCAAGTGTATATATATATATATACACACACACATACACACACATAGTATATATCTACAGTTGTTATATCTTCCTGCTGAAATGACTCTTTTATCATTATGTAATAACCTTCTTTGATTCTAGGGACAGCTTTTGATGTAAAACCTTGTTAGCCTATGTGTGTCCTTGAATCTAAAGTGAGTGTCTTGTAAAATTTAGCTTACAGCTAAATTTTTTAATCCATTCAGCCAATCTGTATCTTTTTATTGGTAAGTTTACTCCATTTACATTTAAAGTAATTGTCAACAAGGATTCACTATTGCCATTTTCTTAACTATTTTCCATTTGTCTTATAATTCTTTCATCTCTCTTCCTGTCTTTTGTGTTTCTTATTTTATATTGATAGTTTTTATTCTTTTTCTTTTCTCTGTATAACTTCTGTAGTCATTTTCTTTACATTTATGTAAACCAAGGGGCTTACATAAAATATCTTATAGTTATAAATCTACTTTAAGCTGATAATAACTGAACTCCCCTTCCATACAAGAACTCCTCTTTCCCCTCTCCTCACCTTATATGCTATTGATGTCACAATTTACATCTATTTATATTATTTACCGATCCACATAAAAAATTACAGTTGTTTTTAAATATTTTTGCCATATAATTCATACAGCAAAATTAAAATATATTTACACAACTTTTATAGTAATACCATATCCTGGTTTTGTCTGAACATTTATCTTTGCCAATGAGTTTTACACTTTGTGAATCGTGTTGCTGTTTCACATCCTTTTGTTTCAACCTGAAAAATTACCGTTAGTATTTCTAGAAGGCAGGTCTAGTTACGATAAACTCCTTCAGCTTCTGTTTCCCTGAGAACATCTTTGTTTCTCCTTCATCTCTGAAGGATTTTCTGGGTATAATATTCTTGGTTGGCAGTTTCTTTTTTTTCTTTCAGCACTTTATATATCATTCTATACCCTTCTGGCCTACAAGCTTACGTTAAAAAAAACAACAACCTGCTGGTTCAGCGCCTGTAGCTCAGTGGCTAGGGTGCCAGCCACATACACTGGAGCTGGCAGGTTCGAACCCAGCCTGGGCCTGCCAAAAAACAATGACAACTTCAACCCAAAACAAAAAAAATAACCATTGTGGTGGACGCCTGTAGTACCAGCTACTTGGGAGGTTGAGGCAAGAGAATCTCCTGAGCCCAAAAGTTGAAGGTTGCTGTGAGCTGTGATGCCATGGCACTCTACCAAGGGCAACATAGTGAGACTGTCTCCCCCCCACCAAAAAAAAAAATCTGCTGATAGTCTTATAGGATACCTCTTAAACACAGAAGTTGCCTTTCTCTTGCTGCTTTCGGAATTCCATCTCTTACTTTTGAAAACTTTATTGTAATGTTTCTCAATGTCAGTCTCTTGGGATTCATCTTGTCTATATAGTGTCCCTTGAGTGTCCTGGATCTGGATTTCTATTTCATTCCCCAGATTTGGGAAGTTTTCCTGCCACTGTTTGAATATCCTCTCTCTCTTACCCTACCTTGTGAAAATCTAATAATGCATATTTTGGTCTGTTTGATGGTGGCCCACAAGTCCTTTAAGCTATCTTTACTCTTTTTTAATCTTTTTCATTTTTGCCCCTCTGGATGATTCTCAGTGCCCTATCTTCAAGTTCATTCATCTTTTCTTCTGCTTCATCCAGTCTGCTGTTGAACTCCTCTATTGAATTTTTCAGTTATTATATTCTTCAACTATATAATTTTTCTTTGGTACATCTTTGCATTTTCTATCTCTGTGTGGAAATTCTCAGTTTGTTCATGCATTACTTTCCTAACCTCAAAGATCATCTTTATGACCATTATCTTAAATTCTCTATTTGGTACATCACTTGTCTCCATTTCATTAGTGTTGATTTCTGAAGATTTGTCTTCTTTTGTTTGTAACATATTCCGTTTCCTCATTTTCCTTGACTATCTTGTTGTATTAGATAAGACACCTTCCTCCCAATCCTAACTGACCTTTGTGGAGGGTAAGAGATGAACCTAACTAATCAGCCCAACCAGAAAGTCTAAGTGCCTCTCAAACTTCTGTGTTGTCCAAATTCCTGTCTTTGTTCTTAGTAGTCCTAAAAAATTAGGGTGCACAAAGTACCACCATTGCCTTGAAACATAGCTGGAAAAGTAGAGTTATTAGATTTGTACTCTAACACATTCTATGCTCAAGGAGGAGAAGGGAAGTACAGTTTATCTCCTATTTCCTCCACACTAAGCTGGCAAAAGAATCTGTAGAATGCGTTCATTCTCACTCAAGACTACACAACTCTTTCATTTCTTTGTTTTTTGTTACCATCAGGGGCTTAGCAAGTTCCAGCTCCCATTCACTTTCAGACTCAGATGAATTATTTGGAGGGTTGGCTCTATTTCTTGAGTGAGCCTGAGAAAGAATTGTGTATAGGATGTGACCATAAATCCATTGAGGCTTCTAAAGGGATGCTTATCTGAATCTGAATCCCTGCTCTGTGAATTCCCAGATGAAGGCTAACAGCCTGACCCCTAGGCAGCAGCTGATAAAGTTGGGATATTAGTTATACAGTCAAACCCATTCCAAGGATAAATTGGGAGCTGAGTGTTTCTGCCTATTCAATTTGCTCTGAGATAGAGGAAATGGCTACTAGTTGTAGTGCTTGCACACTCTTTTAAAACTACCTGTTTCTCATCCTTTTTCAGGAAAAAACACCCACCTCTTTCTTCTCGATGTAGTCTATGAGGGCTTATGAATACAGACACATCAATTCCCAGAGCTAGATGAATTAGAAGCTAGTCCCTTAAGTGAAAGCTGTAAAAGCTGGTGTGCTCAATGTGTGGACAAACTCCATCCAGGGGGAAGCTGGAGGCCTAATTTTATGTTTGGATGAAATGGAGAGTCAAGGAGAGAATGTCAGTTAAATGCCCACATGCCTATAGACCTCCTGGAGGTGTTTATCTGCCCCATCAGTTACCAGATTCAGGCTAGTTAGAAGCCTAGTCCTCAGGCAGCAGTTGGAAAAATGTGTAGACAAATATTTTCCAGGAAGAAACTGAGAACTGTGCATTTTTTCCTGCTTGCTCTGCATTGAACCTGGGGGACAGCCACCAAATGTGTTCACATAACTGCTTAAAATTCCCTCTTTTTTCTGTGGTCTCGGGGGACTCACAAATGCCAAAAACCCTATCTACTTCCAGAGCAAGGTGATTTAGGAGCCAAGCCCTCATGTGGGAACTAAGTTGGATAGCTGTATGTGTGGCTCTAACACTTCACCCTTCAGGAAGCTTGGATCTGAAGATTCCCTCCCACATGTGAGATGCTGTGCACAGGTTGAGATTTATGGTGTATATGAGTGTCTTGGATTTATCTACCCATTTTGATGGGGATATTATGGATTTCTCAGTTGCTCAGGTGTAGAATCTCTTGACTGTTTTTTCTTTTGTTTTGTTTTGTTTTTGTTTGTTTGAGACAGTGTTGTTGTTTTGTCTGAGACCCAGACTAGAGTGCAGTGATACAATTATAGCTAACTGTAACCTCAAACTTCTTGGTTCTAGCAATCTTCCCACCTCAGCCTCCAAAAGTACTGGGATAACAGGTGTGAGCCACTGCACCCTGTCTGGTTTCTGAGTTTCTCTTAGAGAGAATAGATCCACATGTAGCTGTTTATTTGGTGCATCCATAGAAGGGAAGGTCCAGGAACCTACTATTCTGTAATCTTTCTGTGCCAAATCAGTCAAATAACAGTTGATGTCTATATAACAAGAATATGAACCAGCTTGCCAAGTTCTTTTTGTTCCATGGTATTCAGGTTATAAAAAGTTTCCCTTCTTGGAATTCCCTGGGCAGTCAACCCTTCAGGTGTATCATCACTTTGCCCACCTGTATACTTGCTCCTCTCCCACAAAAGGGACATTCTAGGTTGAGGACAGCACCAGCAATGATGTTACTGGTTCAGAAACCCTCTGATTTCACTGAACCAGAAGGTTCAAGGTCGGGTGTAGAGCAAAATTTCTCAAGTCTCCTTCCCTATTGTATTAGCTCAATACAATTGTCTTTAAAATACAAACATCACTTTTACCTTATTTCCTTCAAACATAGCTATTAGCAATTGTGCATCTTTGCTATATTATTCCCTTCAAGCCTATAGGACATCATTACATTTTTATCATGATAAACTTTCTTAGTGTTTTTCTAAACTCCTTACAGCTTCTCTATGTCTGTTGCTACACCTCTTGCCTATTCGTAACTGCACCAATGTTTATCCCCCTTTCTCCTATTAGTCTTTTAGCTGTAATCAATCGTATAAAACTGACAGAGCTATAGAATTTTCATTTATTCAGTGCATAATTCTTGTCCCTGGTCTCTGCCCATTTAGAAATGATTAAATTATTAGTTGCAGAATTGCTATTCAATTACAAGCATGGTAGTTACTATATGGAAGGTAAAACAAAGAGGCAGGGATTGAGGGCAATTTTCTAGGTAAAATAAAACAGTCAACGTAGCTGAGTATTGCTGGATAAGGGTGGGGACAATGGAGAGAGAAATAGTCGTGTCTTTGATAATTGTGAGGTAGAATTCATAGGACTTAATGATTGTATAGATGAGGTGTCTTAGTTCATTCTAGCTGTTTTTAACAAATTACTATTAACTGGGTAGTTTATAAACACCAGAAGTTTATTTCTCATAGTTCTGGAAACTGGGAAACGTAAGATCAAAGCACTGGAAGTTTTGGTGTGTGGTGAGGGTCATTTCATAGACGGTACCTTCTTATAGGTCCTCACATGGGCACTAATCTTAATTATGAGAGCTCTGCCTTCATATATAATCACCTCCCTCCTACTTATACCACAACCTTAGAATGTCAACATATAAGGGGAACATGAACATTCAAACCACAGTTAAGGGGAGAAAGGATATCTGTTGATAGCATGATTAATTACCTAGATGTGATAGCTTATACTGAAGGCAAACAGGGGGCTAAAAGCATGAGTTCAGTTAAGGACATGTGTGATTTTTGTTGGGAGGGGGGTGCTTTTTTGAATCAGTGTCCCACTCTGTTGCCCAGGTTGGAGTGCAGTGGCAAAATCATAATTCACTGTAGCCTCAAGGCCAGGATCAAGCAATCCTCCTTCCTCAGCCTCCCAATGTGCTGGGATAATAGGCTTCAGCTACTATGCTTGGCTAGGGCATGTGTTTTGACACTTAAGAGACATCCAAAAGATGATCTCTAGAAGGTACTTGAATATCAAAATCTGCAACGCACAGAAGAGAAATCTGAGTTAGAACTAAAGTGAGATCTTTTGTAGCCATTGAAATGTCCAATCTCACTTAGGGAGACCATTTACCAAGGTGAAAGGAGAGTTCACTCCAACTAACCAGAAGCACATTAGAATTTGGCTATTCAAAATGTTAAAAGATTAAGAGGAGATCAATGCTGGTTCTAAAGAGAAGATACTTTATCCAGCACATGTGAGAATCAGTAAGTATCCATGTCAACAAGTGTATGCACGACAGGCCTGTAGCTTCATAATGATGAAGAGGGTCAGAGACTGGAAAGTGACGTAGGGTTCTTCTCCACTCCCAGCGCGGTAATTTCCTGGAATCACGGGATGGAAATTCAGGTAGAATCTCAACATTCCCACTCGTGTTACCCTCTTGCTGATGCGACGGAAAGACCTGAGGACTCTCTCAGCAAATATTCTCACTCCTACAGCCCGATTTACACAGACACCATCTAGAAGGGTTCAGTGGATGTGTGGCAAGGTCCCGGCCAAACCCATCGGCCGGATCTCCACCGCTCACAACACCCAACCATACCTGGAGTGCGCAGGCGCTGCTGGAAGCGTGTACCGGAAGTGGCTTTGCACTTCCGTTTCCTGGGCAGCGGTCCACTGCAAAGTACCTCCTCGTTGCAATTTCCGCTGGTCTGTGCAGTTGGCTACAAACGTGGAGACCTAGGGTCTCCTTGAGCCTGCGCAAAGCCTTCTGGGAGACATACGCAATTGCTATCCCGGACTCCCACCTTTAAGTGACAATTCATGCCGCTACCGGGGGAGACCCGGGGGCCGGTCTCTGTATCACTACCGCAGACTCCCACCTTTAAGTGGCAGCCCATGCCGCTACCCTGGGGAGACTAGAGGTACATGGCCCTGTACTCTGGAGACTGGAAAAGCGACCGACATCTAATGCGGTCTTCCGGAAATAACGCCGGAATTTTCTGAAGAATTCAAACAGCCAGCAATTTTACTTACTTTATTAAATGGCGCGAAATCATTCATTCAGCCTCTCCAAATCACAATCACGCCGGTCTTCAAAATTCACCTCATTACCATCTAAAACCACTGACGTGTAAAAAAGAAAGTTCACCTCCTTGCTATCGTCACAAAATAGCATTTATTAGATGACAAATTGCACGTCAGATAAACATAATCACTGCCTGTTGAGAGCTTGCAATCTAGAGCTAAGACCGATGAAAATGCACCAAAAACAGTGACAAACAGTAGAAGTGCATACAACAAATATACTTCTGAGGTATCCAAAAGAACTAGAGATTACAGCACATTCTTAGGTTTATATAGATGAATATTTATATTAAATCTCCCCCCCCCCCCGACTTAATGCAAGAAGGAATGTCAATTTAAAAACAAGAGACAAAACACCTGTAGTCTGATGGGCCTTAGAAAGATGAGTAGTAATCATCTTTATATTAGATTAACAGTTCTCCTAATCTACAAAACTAAAACACAGGAACAGATACACTTATAATGAAGATCGTTTTGTTACTTTTTAAACAGATGGCCAAAGAAAAACACTTTCCTGCTGAAGTCCCACAGGGAAAACAAGTTTAATGAACATTCAAAATAGACTCTTCACTCATATAACTTAACCTCTTTGTACACATAGCAGTAAGATGCAGATTACTTTGAACAGCAGCTGCAGATAATATTGTATGGCATCTTATGCTGCAGTTGCCAGAACAATGCCACTTAATTATATGGAATCTCACCAGGCAAAGACTCAAAATGACATCTGTGAAATGTCATTTGTGTTTTAATTCCTTGAATTATTGGGTTGGTTATTTTCTATGTTAAATGAGGAGTTGTGGATAGACTATTACCTGTAGCTCTAAACAAAACTATTTTGAGTCCGACTCATTCAAGAAATAAACTCCACCTCCTCTTAAATTACAAAATGTAAAATGTAAACTGCGGACATCTAAATTATATCGAGAAAATGCTGTTTTCATCAAAGATGAAATATCAGAACCTGATATGCCAGCAATCATGTTAAAGAATTGTGGCATACACATTTTCATCACTGTATTAACAATAAAAAAGAAGTTTGTTTTAGTCAGTTTCTTCCACACCAAGTTTTAACTCTACAAGGTCTGTCAACATCTATGCTGTACAATGTAGCTATCCAAACCTAGCAATAAATTCTTGCATTTAGGTTTTTCATTTCTATATTAACTTTTATCCAGTATTTGTTAATAGCACCTAACACAGTAGGCTCTGAGTCAATGACAATTTTATGAAATTTCCATCAGTTGACACTAAATAGTAGGATGAAAAAGCCATCATTATAAAAACAGCCTAAAACTCACGAGTAGACACACCTTTTCCCTCAATTCCCTGGGGATATAGCAGCTTGAATTACATCCAGCGAATGTTTTTATGTACAAGTGCACAGTAAGGCAACAATTGAAAATACACCTATTTCACAGTAACTGACACTCAGGTGGGTTTTTTTTTTTTTTTTTCATTTTTTCTGCATACCAATCATCAACAATATTATACAAAAAAGCCACTTTAAATACATCATGCATATGTTAATATTTCTGTAAAAGTATTATTTTTCTAATCTTCTATGGTGGTTTTTCATAATCTTCCTAAATATGGAAGAGTAAGTAAAATTGCAAAAAATAAGAAGTTAATTGGGAAGGAAGCCTCAACTGGGAAGGCAAAATTTTCATACTGAGGTGCAAAATAGGATGTATACTTTCTTGAGAGAAAAAAAAAGGAAGGGATGAGAGTGTCTATCTTTTTTATTAGCTCCATTCTGTCCAAGTGCCTAAAACATTCTTCTCTACTTCTGCAGCAATTCTGTTAGTAGAGTTATGCTCTCAGTTATATTCCTCATCCTGCAACTCTTCATTCAGAGCCTCTCTTGTGCTAATTGGGCATCACGTTGTTTTCTCCTACTGAGAGCAGAAACAAGAGAGCAGGGAGTGTTCTTGCTTATATTTAACAAAGATCCTTATATTCCAGAGTTGGCTAAAATGGAGACTATCTTTGTACACAATTCAAAGTACCTGATACAGATAGACCTACTGAAGACTGCAAGGCCTCATTATTTTAAGTTTAAGACCTTAAAGCCTTGGTAAACTGGTATCCTAAAAATGGAGACATCAGAAACAAAGAGCCAAGTCTGACCTTGACATACAAAGCACATGGTCTCCATGGTGGCTCTGCAAATGAGAATGACAAAAAGGCGGGGAAGTAGGCAACCTGGGTTAGAGTTGCTGGTTTCAGTTTTTCTGTCACCTAAATATTATCTCCTTGCCTCTGATCAGTGTTAAGAGCTTAGCTCCAGTAGCCAGCATGTTTTTGTATATTAAGTTCTGAATCTGCTATTCTGTAGGGTGACCATCTTCCAGTTACTACTTTCCATCCCATTAGTCCTTAAGAAGCCTTTCTTTTTGCTCACGAGACTTCCTAAGAATAACTCCATTTTAGCAAATACTATACTTTCATACTATTAAACAGAATAATACATCACGCTCAAAAGCCCATATAAGTATTGTTTTGCTGACAGGTATGCAATCAATTTCATGTTAAAGAGAAATTCTATAGGAATGTATATTTACAACATTCTCTAATTCTTTAACATTAATAACCATACTATTTAACAATATTTTGCTCCAATATTTATGTATAACAACAGTATCTAAAGACATACATATTACCAAATATTTTGGTTAAAATCTAACAATGTTCTATATGTATTTTTCTTTGGAGATGGAGAGGAAATGTTATGAGTGTTTCAAAAAAAAACCCAACTAAAATATTCAGGACTATGCCCTGAAAAGTTTGAAATCTCTTACCTGATTATAGGAATCGGAGTTCAAACTTGAAGTCCTGAGGAATAGTCTTTTGCTGTATAACTGTACATGTAAGGCAGGCTTTGGGTAAAGCTCAAGGAAAGTGAAGCGGTTCCAGGATGCAATTTATACAGGGCAGCCTTCAAGATGACCATCCTCACCTACGGATCTCAGCCTCCCTGGCTGCCCAAGGTGCTAATACGTGTACATGATGTAAATGCCAACAAATAATGCAGTGTTGCAGGATGCATGGCCTTGGGAGTTAGAGAGACCCAAGTTTAAATGCCAGCTTCACATAATGTGGTATTTTTTGTATGCTGGGCCAAGTACTGACTACCCTGTGAGGGCTTCAGTTTATTTATTTACAAACAAGGACAGTCTTTTGTCTGTCACAGATTTATTCTGAAGATTAAATTAGATCGTATACCTAAAGTATCTAGCATGCTCACTAAGAACAGCTGTAAGAAACAATTACTCATAATACGACAGATAATGTGCTTCATAGAAATATGGAGGCAAGTCATATTGCCTCCATAGAGAGGAGGCAATAACCTTAGAGAGGAGCAAGTACTTCCCCTCCTCTCCAAGTCAAGTCCAGCCTCCAGAAAAGGGTTGTAGTTAGGTTGCCAAAACTCCTTGCAAACTGGGTCATAAATGCCAGTACTGTCCCTGGCATCAGATCTAAGAATGAGAACTCCATGGACACTAACAGCCATCAAGATACCAACTAGTACATCCACTGGGGAACTTTTTACAGGACAAGAGGAAAAAGGCTTCTAAACACCTCTAAAAATTCACACATAAAATAATCTCATAAAAATATTGCATTCAAACAGTTATAGCCAAAAAAGTATAAAAAGGATATAAAACCATTTACTTTCCAAGATGCATCTGCAAAACTATCAAAAAATAAATAAAATCTTCCAAAACATAGAAACAACATAAACAAAATTAAAAGAACTCTAGCAGTAGCCTTCATTTTAATGAAAGCTGAATTTAAACAAAAATTCTGTATCTTTGTCTGGCTCATACGAATGTAATTTAAAAAATAACTGAGTTTGAACCCTGGCTTCATTCACTATGTGGTATTGATTATGCTTCCTGTGTTATAAAATGGAAGTAATACTGCCTAAAAAACAAGGTTGTGGTGAAAATTAAATATACATGGAATATGTATAAAGTGCTTAGCACAGTGCCTGGCACATAAACAGTAACTATTTTCTTACTGTACAGATACTGAAAAGCCACCTATTACATTTACTTGGTGTTTTTCATATGTGTGCGCTTATGAGTAATGAGATGCATAATTACCCTGAAACTTTTTCCACACACGGTACATTTAAAAGGTTCCTCTGCTGTGTGGCTCTTCTGGTGGCATACAAGATCTGACTCTGAAGTAAAACTTTTTTCACATGTTTTGCATTTACGGGGCTTTTCCTTTGCATGAATGTCCTGATGAGAAATAAGCTCAAAGAAAGATGGAAAGGTCATGTCACACTCAGAACACTGTAAGGGTTTGAATCTTGAGAATGAAAAAAAATTGTCATCATCATCACTGCGGCGTTCAGAGTCTTCCTTGTGGGCCTTCTCAGGGACAGCAGGATATGAGGGCTCCTCAGCCTTCTCAGGAAGAGCAGGATATGAGGGCTCCTCACAGCTCTTCACGTGCTGATTGTACTGGTCCTGAGGGGATGATGTTTGTGTTTTTTCATCCAAAGGAAGATCTGTTTTCTGACTGAAATATTTACTAAGGTTAGCACATTCATAGGGTTTTTCAACATCGTGGGTTTTCTGATGCTCTGTCAATCCGGGGAGCCACATAAAACCTCTCGCACATATGCTACACGTATAGGGTTTCTCCTTTATGTGGCTATTCATGTGCCGAGACAGATGTGAGTGCTGGCGGAAGCTGGCACTGCACTTGGCACACTTATAAGGCTTCTCACCAGTATGGATTCTACTGTGTGTCCTCAGGTTGGCTCTATGATTGAAAATCTTTCCACAATCACCACATTTATATTTCTTGTCTCCTGAATGAATTTTCTGATGCAAAAGAAGGTATGAATTATCACTGAAGCTTTGGTCACATTCAGGACACTTGTACACATTGTTGGCTTCTTCCCAGGGAAATTCTAGAATTTCAGAAAGTGTTCTGGTTCCTAAACATTGAGATAATTCTACTAATGGGGTATGGTTTTCAATGGTAATTAAAAGGCTTATGAACTTTCTCTTGTAAGGGGGAGCTGCACCTGATATTTTCCCTTCAGGGTTTCCAACTCCATCCTCAGAGGGGTATTCTGAATACTGCACAAGGGGTGCAGTAATGGGGTAATTTTCTAGGGTAAGCTCTTCAAGTTTCACAGACTCTAGGCTTAACTGGTGATTCACCTCAGTCTTGTTTTCCTCTCCTGTTGATAAAAACAAAACAAAGCAAAACATAGACAACACCTTCAAGCAGTATGGGAAAAACAAGCTCAAGTAGTTACAAGTAGACAAGAAAACTATAGTTGGTTATCCTACAATCCAGACACTGATAAATATACAAAATCAGGAAGACAGCAGACTCTCCTGGTTTCCCAAAAGATCCAGTTCTAGGTGAACCTGCAAGGGGGAGGAGCAGAGAATAGCTATAACTAAGTCAGAGGCCAGTGGGATAGGTGCTAAGGGCAATCTTGGTAGACATTGTCTAGAGGTGAAGTTTTCCAATTAGTCTGTTTAGGTCTCAAGAACTTTTCATCATTTAAGCTCTCTCAAGTAATAGCTGAGCAGTTATAATTTAAAAAAACTGGATTAATATTTATTAAGAAAGAGGGCAATTAGAGTATTTTTCTATGTTAACAAAGAAATATACAGGTTACCAGAAATAGTTTTACTAGCACCAGGAGAGGTCTCCAACAAAATTTTTCTCACTGAGGAAAGATCAAGGTAGAGCTGCTGTGTGTACTATAGGCAGATAATAGCCAGTCATACTACAAGGATGGCTGACAGAACTTGAGCTTGTCAAAAAGCAGTCTTTTTTCCCAAATACTGTTCTAAAAAAACACCAGCTCATGGAATCTACATGGGGTCTTATTAAGTTTGGCTTGGTACTAGTCTATATGTGCATGAGGAAACTACCCAAGACCACAGAAGAACCACCAAAAATACGTATATAGGGCAATAATCAGAGTTCACACAATAGTTCATGTTCCCACCAGCCAAACTGGAAAGACCCTCTAATGCAGGGGTTCTCAACCTTCCTAATGCTGCGGCCCTTTAATACAGTTTCTGTGGGTTGCGACCCACAGGTTGAGAAACGCTGCCTTAGGGGTAGGTCAAATCATGCCTAGGATAAAGGTTGATCTGAACCCAATCTAACAAAGCAAAACAACACACATTGAAAGAATCAAACTGGGCTTGGTGCTCATAGCTCAGTGAGTTGGGCGCCGGCCACATACACCAAGGCTGGCGGGTTCAAGCCTGGCTCAGGCCTGCTAAAAGACAATGACAACTGCAACTAAAAAATAGCCGGGCATTGTGGCAGGCACCTGTAGTCCCAGCTACTCAGGAGGCTGTGGCAAGAGAAACGCTTAAGTCCAAGAGTTTGATGTTGTTGTGAGCTGTGATGCCATGGCACTCTACCGAGGGCGACTTAATGAGACTCTGTCTCAAAAAAAAAAAAAAGATCAAATTATCTCAAGTAACTTAACTATATCCTCCAAGGAAGTCCAAAAATAGTTTTTCAAATACAAGAAAATCCAGCAATATAAGAGTTACAATGTCCAACATTCAATAAAAAATTACCAAGAAAGTAAGAAGCAGGAAAATATGACCCATAAGTAGGAGAAAAAAATCAACAGAAACATATCCAGAAATGACACACATGATAAAACCATCTGGAAAAAAATAAATAGCTATTACAGATACATTCCGTATGTTCAAAGAAATGGAGAAAAACATGAATGCAACAAAGACAGAAGTAGAAGATATAAAATAGGAGGTATGGGATTGTTTACATACTCAACCTATATTCCTATGTCAGAGATAAAACCTCAGGCATAGCAATACATCTGCATGTAGTTCTTAGGTGAGAAAGACATAGCACCTCTTTAAGAGCAAATCAATATCCAATCTTTTTTTTTTTTTTTTTTTTTGAGACAGAGCCTCAAGCTGTCGCTCTGGGTAGAGTGCCATGGCATCACAGCTCCCAGCAACCTCCAACTCCTGGGCTTAAGCGATTCTCTTGCCTCGGCCTCCCAAGAAGCTGGGACTACAGGTGCCCACCACAATGCCCGGCTATTTTTTGGTCGTAGTTGTCACTGTTTGGCAGGCCCTGGCTGGATTTGAACCCACCAGCTCTGATGTACATGGCTGGCACCTTAGCCACTTGAGCTACAGGCGCCCAGCCATCAATTTCCAATCTTTTTTTTTTTTTTTTTTTTTAGAGACAGAGTCTCACTTTATCGTCCTTGGTAGAGTGCCGTGACGTCACACAGCTCACAACAACCTCCAAGTCCTGGGCTTAGGCGATTCTCTTGCCTCAGCCTCCCGAGTAGCTCGGACTACAGGCGCCGGCCGCAACGCCTGGCTATTTTTTTTGTTGCAGTTTGGCCGGGGCCGGGTTTGAACCCACCACCCTCGGCATATGGGTCCGGCGCCCTACCTGCTGAGCCACAAGCGCCGCCCTCAATTTCCAATCTTTAGCAAATGATAGTCATCTATATTTATGGGATTTCCCAAGTAAAACGACAAATTGCATCAAATGATGGGCAAGACTACAAAGTATTGCCCTCTCATGCAAAATCAGTCATTGTACAAGATTTTTGTCCTTAAGAAATCTCTCTATGGCTTGGCACCCGTAGCACAGTGGTTATGGTGCCAGCCACATACACCCAGGCAGGCAGGTTCAAACTTGGCCTGGGCCAACTAAACCAACAATGATAATTGCAACAAAAAAATAGCCAGGCATTGTGATGGGCACCTGTAGTCCCAGCTACTTGAGAGACTGAGGCAAGACAATAGGTTAAGCCCAAGAGTTTGAGGTTGCTGTGAGCTGTGATGCCTTGGTACTCTACAGAGGGCAACACAATAAGACTCTGTCTCAAAAAAGAAAGAAAGAAATCACTCTATGCCTGTAATCTAGCACTATGGGCAGCCGAATCAGGTGGATCTCCTCTTGAGATGAGGAATTCGAGACCAGCCTGAGCAAGAGCAAGACCCCCATCTCTACTAAAAATAGAAAAACTGACGCAAAAGAATCTCTTGAGCCCAAGAGTTTGAGGTTGCTGTGAGCTATGATGTCACTCTACCCAGGACTACAGAGTGATACTCTATCTCAAGGGAAAAAAAAAAAAAAAAAAGAAATCACTCTACCTAACAAACTCAAATATTGTAATTTGCTTGTCTGTACCCTCACATTAACCTGAAATTAAAAAAAAAAAAAAAAGAAATCACTCTACCTAACAAACTCAAATATTGTAATTTGCTTGTCTGTACCCTCACATTAACCTGAAATTAAAAAAAAAAAAAAAGAAATGTCATGCTTTAAAACTTGTTCTTTCATTCAATTATCACATCCACATACATCACCTAAGGATAAGTCCCATTCTCCCATACCAACATGTGGACAAGACATGAAATCCTCCTTCTAGAACTGAATAAAGTTCTAAAATACAAGAAGAACAATTGCCTTCCTTACCCATCAAGGCCACATCCTCAAAACACTCCTGTGTGGCATCTCTGCTGAGGGACCTCTGGACAGGGTTCAGACTCACACACTCCTCTTGAGAAAAATACACAGCCAGATCCTCAAATAGCATTGATGCCTAAAACAACAGGAGAGCCCAACTCAATAAAGATGTTGCAAGTGAGCCACTTTCTCAGTCTAGCAAGGCTGAGCAGAGCCAGAAACATCATCAGCTTCAAAGGAGAAAAGGGCTTGGTGTAAAAGGTTTCTGAGTACTGGGGTAGGGTATAAATGGGTTCTTACGGGTAAGGTGGGGGTTGAGAAGAGAGTAAACATGGGCATAAATTTTGAGGCAGTGGTGTGAGAATGATGAAGTCTATTATGGAAAATAATGGATGAGGTAGCAACTCTTGGGGATGGAAATCATTAATAAGGATGCCCTAAGAGAAAGAATTAAACTGGGCAGCCCAAGAAGAATCACAAGAGAGACACAGGTTCCAGGGTTCTCCCAACATCCTTCCCTTTGTTACTTCCTTTTTTTCTTCCCCATGACACCTCTTAATGGTGTGTGATTAAGAATCACCTGGGCTTTATTATTATCATTCAACAGGTGTGGGGTAAAGGCTAGAAATTTGCAATTTTGAAAAGCATTCCAGAAAGACACTCTGAGTAATTCTGCTAGAGATGCCTCCAAAGAGCTCTGCTCCCAGATGGCGGTTCATAAAAGAAGAAATTGGTAAGCCCCTTCTATGTCCCTAGTCTGAAAATGAAGACAGCTTGATGAAAGGGCTATTAGGGGATCAGACACACTCCCCTCAGAACAGGAAAGTAGCGACGAACTTGGATGGAAAAAACGGTACCGCATCTCACCTGGGCCTCGGTTGTCGCGAGCGTGGACGCCATCTGGGGGAATGGGGGGGGGGCGTGTGCCTTCTTCAAGGGACTTCGGGACAAAGCTGCGAGGGGAGAGAACAATCCCTAATGGAGCCAGTTCTGCTGCAAAGCTCCTCTACGTACCCCACAAGCCTCCCTCGATTCTGCCCAAACCCTTTAAGAACCTGAGCCAATGGCTCCTCTCCCTGGCCCAACCTCGAAAAGGGCCCACTTACCAATCCGGGACTAATGACAGCCTCGCGCTGCCGGGGCAGACAAAGCAGAAAACGACGCCTAACGAAAACGCTACGCCGAAGGCCGCAGCCACTGCAAAACTCCCACGCTCCCATACTCCCCCCCGCCCCCCCGCCGCGCTGCGGGGAAAGCCGCCGGAAGCGGCCTGGCCCTTGCCGCAATGTCCATCTGCCCTTTGATTGGTCAACGTGCTCTCGAGGGGGCAGTCTTTCTGCTGTGTTGACCAATCGAACACCTTAACTGAGGACTCATCGCGCACGAAGCAAGAACGATGTAGTTTCCTCTTTTTCTCTAAGCAATTATTTCCGCTTCCGCTGATGGGGTCTCCGCGGTGAGCTCCGAGCCTGTAGATCCACTGAAGTGGAGTCTTAGGTTGACCTTTGAGGAACGTAATGTGTCCTAGAAGAAAGAAAGCGACAAAGCAGGGCGACTTCAGAACTCGAAAAGAATCGGTAACGAAATATGGGCTCAGCCAGCAGTGCCCTGGGGGCCTGAAATTTGGGCCTGGCCCGGGCGAAGTGAATGAGAGTCCAGGGTCTCGGGCCTACACTAACCTGAGCAGCCTGCTGTGTCTTAGGAGGATTGTGGAGCAGTGGAATGTAAAGGGGTGTCTTTTTATAAGTTCACAAAGTTCAGATTGGTTGCCGGGTTGCTAGTTTCCGATCCAAAGTATTCTGGAGGCATTATGTGTGGTACTCCGCGGCTGCAGACCAATTGAGCCACTTTCGGCTTAGACTCCCTGGCAGACCTCAAGCGAGAGTAGATTGGTTTGCCCCACAGGACGTTGTTTGCCTCGTAATACCTCACATTCGACTTACCCTAATGCCAAACATTCCCCGTGTTACTGATACTGGGTACCATTGTACAGAGATTTGGAATTAGGTAATTTAGGTCCGTCCCAAGCCCTGCCACTTACTGGTTGGTTATCTTTTTTTTTTTTTTTCTTTTGTCGCACTTGGTAGAGTGCTGCGGCGTCATAGCTCACAGCAACCTCAAACTCTTGGGCTTAAGCTATTCTCTTGCCTCAGCCTCCCGAATGGCTGGGACTCAAGGTGCCCGCGTCATCTATTTTTAGAGACGAGGTCTTGCTCTGGCTCAGTCTGGACTCGAACCTGTGAGCTCAAGCAATCCATGCTCCTCAGCCTCCCAGAGTGGTAAGATTACAGGCGTGAGCCACTATGCCAGGCCCTGGTTGGTAATCTTGACATTTACAACTTTATTTCAGCTGCATAGGGTTCAGAATGCCTCTCCTGCCTAACTCAGAAGGTAATTTCAAAGATTATGAGATAAAGTAAGTGAAAGAAATTGTCAGTTTACAAAGGTGTTTGTTTAGGAAAGAAAAAGACGAGGATGATAAGTTCCTTGACAGAAAAGTCTGAGTAAATCTCAACATATTTTTTATTTATTTATTTATTTATTTATTTGAGATAGAGTCTCACCATATTGCCTTCGGTATAGTGCTGTGGTGTCACAACTCACAGAACCTCAAATTCTTGGGCTTAAGCTATTCTCTTGCCTCAGCCTCTCAAGTAGCTGGGACTGCAGGCGCCTGCCACAACGCCCAGCTATTTCTTTTTCTTGTGGCAGTTGTCATTGTTGTTTTAGCTGGCCTGGGCTGCGTTAGAACCTGCCAGGCTCAGTGTTATGTGGCTGGCACCCTACCCACTGAGCAATGGGTGCCACCCTTATCATATTCTATTATTCAAGTTCCAGGCAAGTGCCTGCACCTAAAATTTTACTCAGTGAGTGGTTTTCATGGTTATTAAAACAATATCAGGAGAGTTAACGACTTACATGATGGGATTTGGTGGACCATCAGGATAGTCTCAGCAAGTAACAGAAAAGCCACCAAAACATTTTTAAAGTGGCTCAGTGGCGATATCAAGGTCCCGGTGCTTCCATATTTCTCCTCTGCCATCCTTAAGTTAATGCAGGTGACACTGGATTCTAGGTAATAAATGCAGAAATGTATCATGTCATGTAAACATCCTAAATAAAAAAAAAAATTAAAAAGATTATCATAACTGGGCCATGTGCAGTGGCTCACAGCTGTAATCCTAGCACTTTGGGAGGCAAAGGCAGGAGGATCACTCAAGGACAGGAGTTCAGGACCAGCCTGAGCAAGAGCAAAAAAAGAAAAATTAGCTGAGTGCAGTAGCACAGACCTGTATTCCCAGCTACTCCAGAGGTTCAGATAAGAGAATTGCTCCATCCCAAGAGTTTGAGGTTTCAGTGAGCAATGATGGCACCACTGCACTGTAGCCCAGGAGACAAAAGAAAAACTTAACTGGCTTTGGCCCGTTATTCTTCACCCCCTGGCACTGGTGGAAGAACCCAGTCTTGCATGATCAACTACCTGCCTCAAATCAGGACTCTGTTGGAAAAGGAAAAACCTAAGTAGAAACAAAGTCAGGTAGTAAACTAACAGTATCTGCCACAAGTGATATCTCTTGACATCTAGCTCAGAGTTAGGCCTTGTAGGAATGGGTCACAAACAAGATACCTGAGGATCCCACAACCAAGGAAAAAAATGCTTTAAGAACAGGTAGAAGAACAATAAGAAACTTGCCTATAGGCTAAGCCTATGTAAAGCATGTATGTTAAAGAAAAACTAACCAAGGGGCGGTGCCCATAGCTCAGTGGGTAGGGCATCAGCCACATGCATCAAAGCTAGTGGGTTTGAACCCAGCCTGGGCCTGCTAAAAAAAAATAGCTGGGCATTGTGGCAGGCGCCTGTATTCACAGCTGTTTGGGAGGCTGAGGCAAGAGAATTGCTTAAGCCCAAGAGTTTGAGGTTTCTCTGTGACACCATGGCACTCTACTGAGGATGATGTAGTCTCAAAAAAAAAAAAAAAAAACAAAAAAAAAAACTAACCAGCCTGGTATACGGAGACCTAAACCAAAGGTATGTTCGTCATAAAGTCATGATGCTGCTCACAGTCATCCTTTTTTCTTGCTTTGTGTTTATATTTAATGGTATTCTTATTTCAGAGATGTCTCATTTTGGGCTCAGATTCTCCCAATCTGGATTTGTGGCTCTTTCATCAAGAATAGAGGCTTTTGTGGTTCTTTTCTCTGTTCTCGTTGTTACAAAGAAATAAATAGTAGTTTCCAATGACTAGAAAGGGAGCTTGTGGCATTAACACTCAGTGGATTACCAGAGATATAGTAGGGTTATCTCTGAAATGAGAGGGGAAACAAAATCTCTAAACTTTCTAAAAGCTAAAAACATCAGAGATCACTTTAACTATTCATCATAAATTCACATGATGTATTTTAATCATCAGAACTTAACACTCCTGCCACCACCACATTTTTCAAGTGTCTGCATTTCTGCCTTTAACATAATACCAACAATAATAACCTGTTTGTGTTGAAATTCCTTTTTTTTTAATAAAAATACAACAGCACAAATCCACTTTTATTTACTTTTCATCACTTTAAATCCTTGAGGGGTACAGCATCACATGGATTCTGTGTCCAATGGCCTTAGCAGGAAGGTTGCTTCGGAATTTGGCATGAACCATGCCACTGTTTCCATGGGCTCGAGTTATCTTTCCCCAGATTACTCTGGTTTTGTTTGGTTTGCCGCCAGGAGTCACTGTGTTGTTCTTTGCTTTGTATACATAAGCACATCTCTTGCCCAAATAAAATTCAGTTTCATCTCGGGCATAAACACCTTCAAGTTTAAGAAGCGCTGTGTGCTCTCTTTGGTTCTGGAGACCTCTCTTATAGCCCGCAAAAATG